>JAOEHY010002164.1:98452-108518 GCA_025447955.1 Psilopsiagon aurifrons
CTCAGACTTGTACCTGGCTGCCCCTGCTGCCGGAGCCTGCCCGTATTACAAGTCATTGCCATAACGTACAATGAAACAAGAACTGTAACCGAAAACCCGTATCTGAAAAATGCTAACGTAACAAATACCAGCTGTAAGTAAGGTACAACACGCTGAAACCGTGAACTCAAGAGAATCAAGAACAACAACTTTGAGAGCCAATAAATCAGCACTGTGATGAGAGATTAGTAATCCTATCATTATCTCAACCCTTCGTGCCCCACATTGGGTACCAAAAAGAACTGTTGTGGTTTAAGCTGTAACTTACAGAGTTTGCTCACTCACTCCCCCCTCTTTCTTTCCCCTGCTTCCAGATGGGATGGAGAGGAGAACTGAAAGAATGCAACTCCCACAGGTTGAGATAATAACAGTTTAGTAACTAAGGTATAACACAAACCACTACTGCTGCCACCAATAATAATAATAAGGAAAGAGAATACAACCACTCACCACCCAATACCAAGCCTGACCCAGCTGTGAACCCAGCCCCTCCGGCTCCCTGCCCCTCATTTTTACATCCTGGGCATGATGTGCTGTGGTATGGAATACCTGTTTGGTCAGTTTGGGTCAGGTGTCCTGTCTCTGCTTCCTCACGGCTTCCCCTCCTCCCTGGCAGAACATGAGACTCAGAAAGTCCTCGGTCAGACTAAAAATTCTAAGCAGTAACCAAAACCATCGGTGTTATCAGTGCTGTTCCCAGGCCGAAAGTCAAAACCAGCACTGCATCAGCTACTAAGGAGAAAAATGACTGCTACTGCTGAGCCCAGGACAGTAACCTGTAGTCAAAATTGGCAACCACTCAAGTTAACGATCACTGTCAAGTGATGCAAAGCTGAGAATTTACCAGACTGATTCATCACCAAATCTCAGAGACAGATAGGTCAAAAACCACACTGTGACAAAAAAAATACCCCAAAAAACCAGAGAGGAACTCAAAACTTCTAAACCTACAATTCTATGCTTGCTACACAAGCTGCACCATGCTCAACTCCAGCAGAAACCTCCATAATGACACCTGAAACAGAACACCTGCCGTCTGATTTTTCTTCCCTGTAAAGGAAAAGATGTCACTTGATGCTGCACCCCAACAAAAACCTTCAGCTCCGTAAGTCTGGGGAGTGAAGCATCACATAATTGTCATGTTCACCCACAGTTTTGAAAAATTTAGGGTGGCATTTAAGAGAGAGGTAGAAGATAATGTCCCAGATTCAAAACAGCAGACAGGAACTGGCTTTCTCTTCCACAGCACATCCAGAGGACTTTTATCCTCTCATTTTACCTGCCTCACTCATCCCCTTGAGAGATTCAGAACTGTGCAATTTTCTGCACCATGATGGTCATGGCAAACCCTAATATCTCCAATATTCCTCCTTGCAATGGCTAGAGCCTCAGCCAAAAGTGCCTGCTAATCACACCAAGGCTGCAAGTCCATGAGAATAAGCTCCCTCTGAAATACATTATCTTATCTGAAGAAATTCTACTCTTACTTACTGTATAGGGTAATAACAAAAGCACAATCCAGTCGCTCAGAGATTCCCACCCCCACCCCCTGGATATATTTGTAAAGGTGTTATTTAATATAACAGTGTATTAAATGATGTTAAGAAAGTTAACAGTAAAATACTTTTTTGTGTGCTTTAAAAAAAACAAACCACACCCAAAATCAATTACAGTAACATATAATTGGAAGCACCCCAGCACTGCACTGAGGAAGACACTCACTTCCCCATGGTGAGGAAGGACCTTAACCTTCCAGGACAAGGTCACCCACATTCTGGCAGGCTACTCCTGGCCCTCACAGGCATAGCTCAAAACTGGGCTTTGTTTTAGCATAAGACAACCACTTAAAGACTACACAGTCTTGCAACCTGTCTTCATACCTGCCTGCTAAACGACACACAAATGCTGAGTGAAGACATTTTTAGCCATGTTCTGTAAACAGTTTCAAATTGTTTTTGAAAGAGAGAAAGATCCAGTAATTTTTAACTTTGTCTATAGAGTTCACATTTTTCCCCAGTGAAAATTAATGAATAGGTTTTAAGTTAATGAAGGCATCCAGTTTAGTCATCGTTCCTCATTACTGCAAAGCAGGGTGTATTTGCTTCAATTCAGCTCTGCACTAATACAGTTCACAATCAGTTCAATTCCATGTGACGGTGGAATCTGGGCTGCGACCTCAAAAAGTGCCTATAACCATTTCTGCAGACAGCCACTAATCCATCCTGCTGGCATACAGCCATGCTGCTGAAAATATTTTTAATATGCAACATACTTTATTCTGTTAAGAATGCACAGAGGCTGAAATCTGAACAACAGAAAAGGGAACAACGTACCTGGTTTCTCGGACTGACAAGCTACACATTTGCTGTCTTCTGCCTTATTTGTTAAAAGGCACACTGCGCAATCCCAAGAACCTTTTGGCTTCTTAAACTTGTCTCCAAACCCCAGAGTGACTGTTGTGTCAGTGCTGCTGGAGGAGGATGTCACTGTCACTGTGTTATCTGTGACTGCTGGCAATGTCAGGGCAGGCATCACTCCCGTTCCAGGCTTCGGTGTCTCACATGCTATACATTTAGTAGCTTCAGGTTTGTTCTGGACCAGACAGGTATCACAATCCCATGTGTTGGGTGCTGTTTTAAATTTGTCTTCAAAGCCTAATGTCCCCACTGTAGAAACTGCTGCCTTAAAGGCAACACACTGACTTGAGCTTATTGTCTGTTTTGTACTCTCAGTTGTTGACACTTTAGCAGCTTCACATGTTACACATTTGCTATCCATGGTTTTGTTTTGCAGACATGGGTCATAGGTGTCAGACTGCCAAAATGAGGATGCTTGTTTAGAGGTGTCTTTACCTGCAGAAAAACTACTTATTGCAGGCCTTGTATAGACCACTGTGCTTGTAACAGGCTGTGCAGATGTAGGTGAGTGTGTCTTCACAGAGGTAAAGCCTAGTGAAAAAATAAACAGGAAGAAATCCTATGGATGAAGCAGTACCCTCATTACATGTAAGCTACTTAAAATCTAAATGACGAAGCTTAAACCAAGTGCCAATGGTTGCAAATATACATTCTGATTAAGTACAAGAGGAAGTCCCTGGAAACCTTATGTAAAGGGATGAAATTTCATATGCTGCACTGGGACACAACAGAACACTTATTTAAAGCTTGATTTATATCTTCATTTCCAAGGAAGTTTTAAATACAACCTTTCACTTGTAGATACAAGTGTGAACAAACAGTACTGAAAGCTGACTGTCCATCATGGACTAGAAATAAATCAATTTAATTTTAAGACACCTTGCCTAATTGAATCAAATTTCTAAAGCTATTTCTGCCATAGTGGCTGATTCACATTTACTTTAGCAGCAGTGTAGCAGTTGGTACTTGGAGCAGCACTCAGCATGGTATCTCCTCACAGATACTGAGTATTAATTAATAAAAATTAACACAACAAAACAAATGTCTATGTTTGCTCAAAATGCACTGGACATAGGCCAACTCCTTATTTCAAGTTGCCAATTTTAACAGAAAGTAAGAACCAGCAATATGAAAACGCTAAAGAAAACGCTATGGCAATGCATCTTAAACAGCAGCATGAATTCTTGCAAAGCTAAAATTAAGATATTTTTTAATGTATTTATTATGTTGTTGGTTTGGGTTTTTTTTTAATATCAGAAAAGAATCTCTGAATAGTGGATTTAGAACCTGCTTCTCTTAAACTGCTACAGAAAATGAACGTCACTTCACGCATAGGTCTTTCCTATGCACACAGTGTATTTTCTCTCACTTAGCTCCTTCAATATAAAAGGCACTGCCATCTTAAGCATATAGATTTGCCGCTTCACAAAAAACATCTTGGTGCAACTCAAGGCTTACGGGAAAAGATCAAATGCAATAAAATCCTTTTTCTTAAAACAAAAAATATCATCTATACGCATACACTTTATTAAGCCGTTGAAAACAACTGCAATTACTTTAAAGTAAAAATCAGAATAGGGTTTCTAAAGTGAAACAGCCCACTTAATTTAAAAATTATATTTAAATCCATGCTTAACATTATCATTTAAGGCCAAAAGATTTACAATTTTTAAAACGTTTTTAGGAATGAAACTGTCTTTACTATTGCTAATTCCCAGAGATGGTGAAGGTTGGAGAGGAATGTTTGTAAAGTATTTTATAAACATTTCCTTTCAAATTCCATAATTTCTATTTATTTACAATGAAACACTGATTATTTGGCTAATTCATTTTATACTTCATTTACAATTGCATCAAAACACATACAGGACAAGTAATGCATCTGGTCTGAAGTTGCAGTTTTCCTCTCAGGAATAAAAGCCACTTCGAATAGAAGGAGAGATCAACCTTAAGAAATGCAGAGTTTAACATAATGCTCTTCTATGCTTGTATTTATGGCTAATATTGCATTAACTGTGACAATTGGGTTTTTAGTTGTGGTGGTGGTGGCTTTTTAAGAAAGTAATGCAGTTATATGCTAGCATATGTTTTACAATATCTTTTTAAAAAGAGTTCATAAACTCACCAGGGGTTTTTAGAATGTCTAACACACTTCCTTCCTTCAAGAACTTTGCAGGTTTGGAAGGACCATCGTATTCTTTTTCCTTCTTATTGCTGGTGCTGTTTACAGTGGTGGTATCTTTAAAAACAAAACAAAATACACCATTCATAAAGAAATCCACATTAAAATATATTCACATTTGCTAGAAACATGACTTTACAAGTTTCATGCCTCTTATATAAGAGTCTTAACAATTCTACCTTGTTTACAACAGTTTGTAAGTACAATTTGGTTTAAGCAGATGTGTCACTGAAAACACACTTTGCCTGGAATTGTTACTATGCTCAAAAAGGGCAGATTTGCTGTTTAATATACAAAGAAAAGAAAATCACAGCACTTCAGACCTCACATGCTAAAATTTCAGATCCTTACCTAGAGTAAGGAAGGACGTCACTGGTGTATCACTGGATCCAGAATGCTCTGCTGATTTTGCAACAGGGTCACTAAATGTAAACCCAATCTGCTGTAAGAGAGAGATATTTTTTTTCAGATTCTGAAACTAAAGAAACTTTAATCAAGTTTCACACACAAACAGTAACCTGAAATCCACTCTTCAAACCTTTGGCATAAATGCTGAATGAAAAATTTGAAGACAGAAACCTGTATATTTGTTTTCCCTATTACCAGGGTCAATTTCACTTTCTTGTTCTGCAATGTTTACGTTTCAACTCCTTGTCCTCTCACTACAGTGAGGAGTCCTAATGAAGAGTCCCCCCCCAGCATCCCCATAGCCCCCTTCAGGTACCGGACTCACCTGCAATCTGCTTCATGAAGGTCATGCAGACACCATCAGCCCCCAGCACCCCACTCTTCACCAGCTCCCGCAGCAGCCACACGAGCTGGGGAGAGGGAGAAATCACTGCAGCTTCCCCACAGCATCCCCAGCACCGGAGCTGCTCCTTTCCCTGTCCTTGCCATGGAGCAGAGCAGCTCCATTGGTGCCAATTGCCCCCCCCTCCAAAACCCCTCTGCTCGTGCCTTGGTAGATGGTGTGAAAGGGGCACTTTGGGGCAGAGGGGCTCCTGCTCACCTGGGTGCGACAGGTATCCTGCAGCTTCAGGTACTTCTCCATAAGGATGTGGTTGATCTTATTGAGGACAATGTTCATCCCATCTCGGCTCACCAGGGCCAGGTCCCGGTAGCACTGCAGCGGAGGAGAGAGGAGATGGTTATGGGTAAAGAAGGCCCATAATGGACAATGGCTTTATGAACCCAACCGGGTAACAGCAAGGAAATGATGCTCAGGGGAAGGCCATGGGGGCAGACCTGGATCAGCCACCCCCCCCCCCGGGCCATCCTTTGGGATGCTCTAAATGGATTCGCTGGATGCAAAGGAAGACAGCATGAACAGCACTGGGTGCCCCTGCCCCCTTCATTCACTGTCCCAATCCCCCCGGCTCCAGGGATAACGGGAATGTTCTGCTATGGGAAGAGGGAACTCTCATAGGGAAAGGAAGGATCTTCTCCAGGCTCATGTGCGCCAGCAGCCAGAGAGCAGGATAACGGGGGGGGGGGGGAGGATGCTCAGGAGTGCCTGGATGTCAATGTGCGCCAGGAAATGCCATGACATTCCAGAGAGCAGAGCTCTGGGCCCTGCATCCCCCCCTGGAGAGCTCTGGAGGCCTCTGAAGGTGTCTGTGCTCAGAGTCCCTGGGCTGAGGCTTTCTCCATCCCCTTTCCATAGGGCACTGTGGAAAAGCAGAGAGAGATCCGGAGGTATCCATCTATCAAACCTCATCCGGAGCAGCAGCAGAGCCCCAGGGATGCAGACACTGTGGGGCCTTGAAGGGCAATTGAAACGCTAAATGAATGCCATAAACCAGAGCCAGACTCCGAGTCTCCACACGGAGCTCCCAGAACATTCAGCATCTCCCTCCCTGCATCCCAGACATCACTCCAATAGGAAAACACAGGGATAAAGCTGCACCAGGACATAGCCGGAGAGGGGGAGGAAGCTTTGCATCCCTTTGGAAAGGTCCCTGCCCTGCCTGCACCCTGTGCCAGTGTCCCAGCACCTCCCTAAGAGCTCATCCCAACCTCCCCTCTGAAGGTTAAAGCCATTCCCTTGTCCTGTCCCTGCACCAGAACCCAGCCAAGCCCCTGATCCTTGCCCCAAAGCTCAAGTGGCCAAAGCAGAACAAGACCCAACCCATCATGGTCAAGACATCGCCAACCCCTTCCTTCACTGATTCCCACTGAGCAGGATGGCAGCAGGAATCCATAGGGAGATGCTTGGAGAAGCTCTTCAGGTCTCCAACAGCCACAAGGGCAGGGAGAGAACCTGAATGCCTTCATTACTGCTGCAAGCAACCCATGGCCTCCTCCCTGCATCCCAGAGCCAGCACTCCCACTGCAGGGAATGATGCAAGGAATGATGGATGCCCACTTGAATTGAAGGGAGAAGAAGACAATGAGGAATGGAGGGGAGGAAAGAGACCTCCTCCCACCCAGGAGGTGATGGGCAGGCAGTGGAGGAGGTGATGGGCATGCAATGGAAGTGATGGGCAGGCAATGGAGGAGGTGATGGGCATGCAATGGAAGTGATGGGCAGGCAATGGAGGAGGTGATGGGCATGCAATGGAAGTGATGGGCAGGCAATGGAGGAGGTGATGGGCAGGCAATGGAGGAGGTGCTGAGCAGGCAGTGGAGGAGGTGCTGAGCAGGCAGTGGGTTCAGTGCACTCTGATCCCGGAGCACTGGGTAATTAAAGCAGGAGGAGGAGGGAGTTGGGCCACGTCACTTGGGAATGAAGGGGTCAGTGTCCTCCTCGCAGCTGGACAGGGGCATCCCAGCTCATCCCAGCTCATCCCTCCTGCCTGTGGGATCAAGGCAACACGAGGGAGGAGGAGAGGGTGGGCTTCAGCCCTGGCAAAGGCTGCACCAACGCTTCTTTGGGTCATGGAATGGGTTGGGATGAAGGGAGCATAAAGCTCATCCGGCTCCATGGGCAGGGAGCAGCTCGCTCCAACCTGGCCTTGAGCCCTGCCAGGGCTGGGGCAGCCACAGCTTCTCCATTGAACCCATTCCAGGTCCCCGGCATCCTCACTTCTTCCTCATCTCCAACCCAAATCCCCCCAGAAGCCAACAGGAACCAGAGGAATTACAGGGATGAAATCCAGGCAGAGCCCTGCGTGAGCCACCTCAGCCCAGCGCAGCACCGGGATCTATGGAGCATCCCAACCACCACGCACTGAAGAGTCCCCTTCACATCCAGTGCAGCTCAACTGCATCCCAAGCAGGAGCCCGGGAAGTGCTCATTCCAAGGCTTTTCCTTGGAGCTGCTCCAAAGAGGTCTCATTGCTGTAGCCCCAACTCCAAACCCACATCCAAGAGCTTTCCCATGCAAAACACTCATCTCCCTGTAGGTGAGCAACTGCAATTCCAACAATCACCCTCGATGGCATCATTACAAAGGGACTGAAGGATTCAATTCGGTCTGGAATCTTTGGGGGGGGGGGGGATGCTGAAAAGCAGTTTTCCTCTGGGAATTGCACAGGTTCCTCTGGTAAAGCCGAGGGGGTTATTCCTGGAGCCGGCTCCCAGCATCAAATCCACGCTGGGCCTCCAAAGACGAGGCAGAACCAGAGAATCCCAGTCTGGGGTGGGCTGGAAAGGACTTTAAGGTCTACTTCCAGGTAGGAATTCTTTCCAGGTTGCTTCAAGGCCCTTCCTACTTCCCACAGGGAAACCCAATTCATTCCCAGGCTGGGAAGGAACCCAACCCTCAGCGGCAGCATCTGCATCCCTCAGAGCATCACCCCACAGGGATGCAGCAAAGCATGGATGGCTCAGCGCTGGGATTGCAGCCAGGCACGAGCCCCAGCATTCCCATTCCCAATGGAACAAAGCTCCTGAGCTTGGCTCTTACCTTCTGGGCCTGAGCAGGTTCAGTGAGGACCAAGGTGAAGAGCCCCAGGCAGATCTCCTCGTGCTGGGGGGTTCCTTTGCAGATCTAAGGGAGAAGAAGGCAGAGGCAGCAGTGAGATGGGGCATGGGGGAGGCAAAAGGAGCAGGAAACCCCTCTGGAGCTCCCCAAATGGAGCATCCCGGAAGGAATCCGAACCAGGATCCAAAGGGAACATGGAAACCAGAAAGGGTCTCCCCAACATCTGCAGCCCGGAGCAAGGGGAATGCTGCTGCAAAGCCCTTGGTACTGAGAGCTTTGAGTGATTTCAGGGTTTCTGCGGGGCAACAACCCCCCCCCCCCCCCGACCTGGAGCAGATCATGGAATCATGGAATGGGTTGAGATGAAAGCAGCTTAAGGCTTATGTGGCTCCATGGGCAGGGAGAGCTTCCACAGAGCAGGATGCTCCTTGAGCACTGCCAGCGATGGCACAAGAGAGGACCCATAGACAAGGACCCGTCCATTCTCTTCCGTGCTGTGCCTCCAAGTGGGAATGCATTCCAGGAGCCACCTTTGGGATGCCAAACGTTGCCCAGGAAGGGAAGGGGCCTCTGGAGCACAGCCCAAGGTGTTGGGGGGGGTTATAAACGCACCAGACACAGCTGAGAACCCATCAGCACTGCACACAGCAATTGGCCTTATAGGGTAACATCTGCAGCTCCATCCCCTCACTCGCACGACCGTGCCCTTTCCAAAGGGCTGGAATGTGGTGCTTGGGAGCCCGGGCAAAAGCTGAGGCCAAAAAAGCCCCGAGGAACTCAACGTGTGTGTGTGCTCACATGCACGGAGCTGGAAAGGGGCAGGATCCACCCCGATCCCAGCAAGGAACCGCAGTGATTTGAGGGAGCTTCCAAAGGGACTTAGGATTGAAGCCACAAAGTGGGGCATTCTGAAGCGGGAAATGCAAATCCCCCCCACCCCCTTCCATCAGTTCCTTGATCCAGGCAGGATTTGTCACATCCCAAAGGAGATGAGGACTTACGTGAGCATTGAGAGCATCATTGGCTTCCCTCTCCGAGAGCCCATTGGTGAGCGCCGTGACGATGCTCACGCACCGCTCCAGCCTCTGGAAGCGAGAGGCATCCATCGGGATGCTGCCAGAACACAGCAGGGCCCCCGATCCCCCCCCTTGCCATGAACACGGATGATCCCAAGCCACTTGGATGTATCCATCATCCAGGCCAGGAGCTGCTGTTCCCATCCATGCAGATCCAGTCTGGAAACCTCCCCTTCCCACCCCATCCAAGCAGCTTCTGGTTAAGAGCAGGAGAGGTTTGCATGGAGCATCCGGAGGGATGGAGATGGGAAGAGCCATGAAGTCAGGAGCACAGGTGGGAAAATAGAGGAGAAGCAAAGCATGGGATGGGGTGGGATGAAGGGAGCTTAAAGCTCATCCAGGTCCAACCCATTAAAGCCCATGAGGAACAGGTTTGATCCTGGGGGTTTTATGCAGGAGCATGAAAATCCCGGCTCTAAAGCACAGGGAATGATGTGGAAAGGGAGGACAGGACCCAGGAGCTGAAAAGCAGAGGGAGAACCCCCCC
>JAOEHY010002165.1:0-24807 GCA_025447955.1 Psilopsiagon aurifrons
CCCTACCACCTATTGCGGGCCCAGATCTTTTCCAAAACACACCCTCTACCTGTGCTCCCATTTCTGTGTGGGATATACAGTGTCATGAAAATAATCAGAGGGCTGGAGCACCTCCCCTATGAAAAGAGGAGAAAGGAGACCTTAGAGCAGCCTTCCAGTGTTCAAAGAGGGCCTACAAGAAGTCTGGAGAGGTATCTGTTTACAAGGGCACATAGTGATAGGACAAGAAGAAGTGACTTTGAGCTCAAAGAGGGTAGATTTAGAATAGATATAAGGAAGAAATTCTTCCTTGTGAGGGTGGTGAGGCACTGACACAAGGTGCCCAGAGAAGCTGTTGCTACCCCATCTCTGGCAGTGTTCAAGGCCAGGTTGGATGGGGCTTTGAGCAACCTGATCTAGTGGAATGTGTCACTGCCCATGGCAGGGGGTTGGAACTGGATGGGCTTTAAGGTCACTTCCAACCCAAACAATTCAATGATTCTGTGACAGATGATTGGTCCAAGCTGTATCTTTTGCATACAAGTCCTATTTCACCCCATTTAACTTAACAAGGTTTAGAGTTTCAAAAGTGCATAGGGTTACTGAGTGCCAAAGACTGTGCTGTGGCCATTTCACTCCTTCGGGACTCCTTTGAAAATGGCCAACTGTATAGACAGAACAGTCAGAAATACAAAATGTATGGGATGTGTTAAAGGTGTTTCTACTGTTTACTCAGAAAGAGTGAATTATAAAGCAAACATTTGAGATTTTTACAGACTATAAAAGGTGAGCATTAAAGACAAATATAACATTATTGAGCAGTTTTTTATGTTTCTTAAATCCTTGCTGCAGCTCCTCTGCACCAAGACCAGTCTTGTGGTGTAAGGCCTAAAACATATTTCCCATGAAGTCCAAAGGAATAGCCTGACATCACATCCAACGTAAACGTGTAAATCATGGAACACGTTGTCCTAGATATTTTCAGGCACAAACGTCTCATTTACACCAGTATACAGCTCAGTGTCTCAAGGTTGCACCTCTAGCAGTGGCATATTCATTGAATTTGAATAGTACAGCACGATTTTAGAGAAACCACAAAGAATTCAGGAACGTCAGCAAACCCATATAATGGTAAAGGCTCTGTGGCACAAAGGGGCAACAGTGGAATTCAGCCATCAGAGGGTCAGCCTGGTCATGGATGCAATCCAGATTTAAAGGACAGCCTACAAGAGACCCAAAACCCATCACAGTGAAATTCAAGCAGAGGTGTACATAAGAGGAATGAAGAACTTAGTTAATATATATAAAAAAAGAATTCAAATTCTATCCCAATACCATGAATAAAAGGATACTAAGAAATTCAAAACTATTCTATGATTCTACCATTCTCTATCAAGAAGTACAAAGTTGCCTTAGTTTGACAAGCCCCAAAATATTATGCTTTAATAGTAGTTAGATGCTTACTATGTGCTTCCACAACAGGATAAAATACTGTTGAAAAGGTCTCCGTACTGTGTACTGATGTGTTAGGATGTGGTTTCGAGGGATTAATTTATGTTTTAAAGCATGCAAAGGAGAGGCAGAGCTGCAAGGCAAGGTGACAACCAGCCCTCAGCTCTGTAACACTTTCTTTGGATACCCCACCAGGATAGCCTTAATGTTATAGCCTTTCCTCACAGATTAAAGATGGATTGATGGACTGCCAGATAAACCCTACCCCTGAGCAGATCTGCCTTTCCTTTTAACTTCCAGCTTTCACTGCCTTCTGCCTCTCCTGCTCTGATTAGATGAATTATCAAAGCATATTTCTGTGCTGAGCAGAAAACCCCATCCTAGCGCAGCATGGATAGATTTTCAAAAGAACCTAGTCTTGGTTTTGATGAGGTTTTTGATGAACAGAGAAGATGAAGCCCACGAGGCCTTGCAATGAGTCCACCACATTCTCCTGGATATTAACTGATGGGTGTTCATTGCTCTGAGAAACCTCCAACATTTTACTTTTTAAACTCAGGCTCTATCGCTACCACGTCTTTGTCTTCACTCCCTCCCCTGCACCCCCCTGCCTCCTCTCCCTGACATCTGCCACCACCGCCTTGCCCCACATCTCTCCTGCTCCTGGATCTCCTGCAGTCAGGGCTGGAGCCAAGCCAAGCAGCTTGCTGGAGTTTATCAGCTCAGGATCTGACAGCAGTAGGTCTTGGCCCCCGCTGGGGCTGCTGTGGCTCGCCATCAAGGTGTGCCTCTGCTGTCTGAGGCAATGTGGACATTGAGGAGCCTCAATGCTACCCAAAGCTGTCAGGGACCTGCGGCACTGTTCCCTCCAGCCGTGCCATTTCACATCAGGAGCCTCTGCACAAATTACTTTGTCTATGTACTACAGTGATCTGCCAGTCAAAATAGTAGCTTTGGTCTTGGAGTCAGTATGAGGATGATGTTACACTCAGATTAATCAGCACATTCACTCTCAGTCGGGACAATTAACCAGGGTAGGCTGGTGGCCTAACTCAGTTCCAGAGCTGGTTTGTTGTCTAGTTATCCTGTTTGCCTCTAATTTGGGTATTTTTGCATGCTGTCACACTACACCTTGAGACTTGGCAGCATTTAGGCCACTTCAGAAACGCCACTTAGTCATTTAGTTCATATAATCCTGTCACACTCAGCAGAGATACACATAAATACATTTAAAATATCTAGGCACAAGAACACTTCTCAGGTGGTTCAGGAATGCAGCCCACACAACCACTTAACGTCAACCTGAGAGTGCCTGATCGCTGCTTCGTGTAGAACCTGGACTGACGCATTGTTTGGTATAGCTATCACAAAAGTAAATCAAACTGCAGCATAAATCACAAGAATCAAATGAAAATACTAGTGACCACCATACTGCTAGTTCACTTGAGGAGCGGACAGCTGGATAGGCACATAAAAGACTGAAAATTCACCAGAAAATCAAAGTTCAGTGACAAGCGCTGAGAACTGCTCACACTCATTTGAAAAATAAAATCCTGTCTGCCTCCCTCATCTGCTCTTGGGGAAGGAAACAAACACTTAAAGATGTACACAAAGCCTTCAAGAAGAGTTTAAATGAGGTGACTGTCTGAGAGAGTAAATCTGTCTTCAGATTTACTTTCAAAGCAAATTCCCTTGCACTGGGCCTATTGTCACAAGGCTCAAGGCAGTGGTAGGAAAAAAAAAGGAAGGCCTTTACTGCAAAGGTACAGTCTTAGACAAAAAAGAGTTAAAATCTGAAAAAGTCAGGATAAATTGCTCATTAGTGTGAGGTGCCCCTGCCCATGGCAGGGGGATGGAACTAGATGATCTTAAGGTCCTTTCCAACCCTAACTATTCCATGATTCTATGATTACACCTGCAGTAATCTGAATTACTGAGCTACAGCCATATTTTAGTATTAGCTAGTCATCAAGGGTGAAATCTTGTTATTCCCATAATTCACCCAGAAATTATTGTATTAGTAAAGGCATGATGAAAAAAAAAATGGAATTTTCCTGATGAGTAGGAACAGCGCAGCGGGCCAGAATAAAAGGTTTTATTCAGTATCTTTGAGGGACAGAGAGAACCAAAAGCTGCCTCTTTCAACTCTCAGAAAATTGAGCCTGTAATTAAATTGGTAGGGACTTAGTACGTATCACTGTTGTGCACTTTATATGTATGTTAATGTGCCATTTTCTAAGTTTCTGCAATTTTTATGTGTAGATGGTTTACCCTGAGCAGCAGGAAATGAATCTTGAAAATTCTCATCCTCTTTTCTTCCACACATTTTTCCAAACCCGGTCCCAGCTTTGCACAGACATCAGTTTGCAACCGAGAATTTTCAGTCTATGTATTTACAGAAACAGTTCCAAGTTAATGCTCAGAACCACAAAAAGCTGCAACAACCTTCATGCTCCAGCAAAACTGCAAGGAGATATTGAAAACGAGCTGCTGTTAAGAATAGCTCCATTCAATAGCAAATACAGATGTCACGGGCGGGTGTTGGAGGAGGCTCGGGAAGACAGGCAGGGTGGGGAGGTGCGATTAGCCGGGGCCCTGGGCAGGGATGGGGTTATCACCACCGGGGATGCCTGCCAGGTCACGGGGCTCTCTGAAGCAGACAATCTGCAGGAGTTAAGTCATAATAAACCAGGATAAAGCGTGTTTTCATAAACATGGGAAGGACACAGGCTCATGCTGCGAAAACAGCTGCAAAAACTGTTGCTGTCCTGGAGTCTGACTTTCTCAGCTCCAACTTTTGGGATATTTAGATCCTCATAGGATATTTAAACAGGAAACAGTGGCCATGAGTAGAAACTTAAGGTTGGGAGGAGGGATATTTTCAAGGGGGTACAGAGTTTGGGATTTTGCTTTTACAAAATCTGGTGAAAACAGAGGGAACTGAGGGGAAAAAAGGAAGTGAGCTCTTTGATTGGAGTTTTTTTCCCACAGTGTGGTCAGTGAAGCGGAGACGCTCATTTCCATTTGTGCAAATCTCCAGTTTAGGGAAGTACATGAATTAGAACAGCTTCAGAATGAAATGTCTGGATCTCTCAGATCTGCACAGAGAAACCAAAAGGAAAACCTGGGGCACTGCTGGCACTTCCAAGATTACATCAATAACTGTGTTGCTTCACCCACCCTACACTCACTGCATAGGGTGGCTATTTTTGTCTGCAATCGTAATGCTGCCAGCATAGTGACAATTCACTATGAAAGTGCATGGGGCTTCACTGTATTTCATCTCTGCTTGGGCTGATCCTTCATTCTAAGCCGCAGGCAGGGCTCTGGACAGCAATATGGCACATCCACTTTCAAAGCTCTATTCCATACCATGTGTTGGTGCCTTCTTTTTTGTTTATAAAGGGGTTTCTATTTTTAAACCCTTTTTCCTCCTCAAATTTTAGAGATCTGTCAACAGATTAAAAAGAAGTGCACATGGCCACCTGAAAGTTTAACCCAGCTCCTTGTCCACTACTAAATGACTTAGATGTTACTCATAGACCCTCGTAGAGATCAGCAAGCTTGTCCTCACAGATCCCTTGCAGGACTAGGGCTATACTTCATGAGTCAAGAAGCGCTCTCTGTGCTCAGGCATATTTGGCTTTGGCATGTTGCATATGACAATGCCAGCTGTACTAGTAGGGGCCTGGATATCTAATCAAGCAAAAAGAGCAAGGAACTCTTTCTAGTGTCCTCCCCCATCCCCCAGCAGAACGCATTTTTCCAGAGCCACTGAAATTCTTACAGCACAGAGCTGATTTATGTCTAGTGCCTTCAGGAGCTACTGTAATGCACATACTGCATTTGGTAGCAATAGTTACAGTAGCACAAAGTGATAACATTTACAGAGGATCTTTCTGTAAATGACTTGTATTTGGAGAAATAAATTCCATTAGTATTTCTCATTTTCAGATGCTCAAATCTGTGAATATGAATGATCCTGCATTTCTAAAATAACATCCTCGAGATGCTCATATTAAAGCATTATTGAAACACAGACAAATGTATAGGTATATGGGAGAAACACAGTATGAGAATTAAGGAAATACACCAAATATACTCTATCAGAGAAATACACTAAATAAATACCTGGTTTCACATTGCCTATTCAGCCCATATAACAGTCCAACAACTACATTGCGCAGGTGGATGGTCCTTTCTGCTACTTTAAGCTGAGCTACAGAAAGCTGAACTTAGCAATGAGATAAAGAAGTTGAGCTTTCTAATTTCCACATATTCAGGTACATTGAGCAATTAGCAGAAACATTCTGTGGATTAGCTTTTGCAAGCCCTGCTGGAGGGGACTCATGCCCTGAGCGCTGCTGGAACCGCACAGTGACGAGCTAATGCACAGGTGAAACCTGCACAGCCGCACACCTTTTGCTGCAAAACGCTTGGTATGTAGCAGTAGGGTCTCTTCTATTAACTCTGGATGTTTTTAGCATCTGTAAGTTATTTGTCTGATGGAAGGCAATAAAGAAAGGTGAAAAAGGCTGTCCCTTTGACCCAGTGTTGCTCTGCAGAGCACGCAACAGCCTCGGGTGGCTTTTATGCCCAGGATTAAGAGGGATTGGGAGCGATGCCAAAGCAGCATGCTGAATCAAGGGTCAGAAACAGCTTTGCAGGGCAATTTCCGTAGTAAGATTCAAAACCAGTGATTATTTCCAAGTCCAAGCAAACATTCTAATGCCCTATATTCAGAATTTGTTTATTTAATCTCAATTTTTGCACAGTACATGATGCAGCTCAGTGCTTGTTTGGATGAGCTGACAACACTGTGTTCCATGGCACAGAAGTCTGGCTGCAAGCGACAAAACTATCAGAAAATTTGGGAGAAGTGGATGCACATAAATTGTTACACTTTGACAGCAAATGAGAAAAAAGAGATCGTGTTTCCAATCAGAGACATCATGTCATGCCCTTTTATTAGGGAAGGCAGTGAAGCACTTCTGTTTATGCTGAACTTACTCCTGGTAGTTGTGGATGCCACTAGCTTGAAATACGTATTATTTAAAAAATCCTTATCTCCAAACTATATATTGAACTCTGATGAAAAAAAAAAAAAGAATCTATTTTGACCTC
The DNA here is from genome assembly GCA_025447955.1 of Psilopsiagon aurifrons. Lineage (NCBI taxonomy): Eukaryota > Metazoa > Chordata > Aves > Psittaciformes > Psittacidae > Psilopsiagon > Psilopsiagon aurifrons. The sequence goes on from JAOEHY010002165.1 coordinate 6,556, forward strand.
ATGAAGGGTTCAGAATTAAGGAAAGTGAAACATTTGTTTTGCCGGGAAGTCCTCTCCTTGTAAAAGCATCATGCCTTTTTCTCCTCATCCTTGATTCTCTGTCCCCTCTGCAGTCTTCAAGCATCATAAAAGCCACAATCCTCTTTTCCCTAAGTTTCTGATAATTAACTTGCACTTGTTCCTACAGTCTCTCTCCTACTCCCTTTGAGAAAATTGCCAACACTCTACAAACTGGGTGATGAATAATAATAAAGTATTTGATTGCACACTTAGGTGTAAGCACACTCCTGATTTATCTAAGCTTGATTGTGAATGAAGACTTACACTTAACCTTGCCTCAGATACATACATGCACTAAGACTATCAGTAATATCTGTGACAGACAGAAATGTCTCCAAGTTTTTCGTAACAAGGGAGAAAATCCTGTCTTGATTTGCTCTTGAGCAGTCTCAAGAATATCTCTGTGGAATAAAAGTGGTTTTTTTCTTTTAGCTGAAGGACGGAGCTGCATAGTTCCTCATGCCAAGTCAATGTATTCATGTTATGAAGAGCTCTCCTCACCCCCAGACTTCAGGCTTACAGTGGAATCCAAGGTATGTAACGATGATATGAACATGATATACTTTACTGTAACCTGTGCTTCAGGCAGCTGTTAACGCCAGTCCAGCTTTCTGTAGTCTGCAGCCAAAGGAAAGTTGTCTGCAGCATATGTATAGCTTCAGTCTGCAGCATACTTACTGTGAAGTCAATGGCATGCTGAAGTAGATGCCACAGGACCAAAGAGCCATTTGTTAGAATTCAAGTTTCAGATGTTAACATTTGGGATCATTTCTCTGCTTAAGAAAGAAATTAATTGCCTCCCTGCTAAATTACTGGTGTGGTAGCGTCTAAAGTCTCTCGAAAGATCCAGAGACACATTGTACTAAACTTTGTGGAAACACTGAGTAAGATCTCTGGCTCCAAAGAGGTAAAAGTCAAAGGTAGCATAAAGGTCAAGACACATAAAGAAGCAACCAAGAACTACAGTGGGAATGGAAGCAGAGATACACTGACCTTCGCACAACTGCTGAGGAGATCAAGAACAGAGGGTTTTGAACTCAGTCTTTTGGCTCCTAATCTAATCTTCTATTGTGTGCTGCTGCCTCTTCTGACAATCTTGGGCCTTACTATTTCAATATTGCCCCAAATAATTTCTTTTTAAGTTGCTCTTGTTATGCAGACCCTCAAGTTTTTAGCTTGTTTATGCAAGGCATATGTTGTTTTGTTATCCGGGAGACCATTATATTTTTCACCAAGTATAAAGGCTTCCACACAGGTCAATAATTTACTATTTCCTGCTTAGTTTATGAACATGCAACACTTATGCACATGATGTAGATTCAGAAATGTGCACAGGGAGTTTCTCTGCAGCATCTCAGTCAGTGGTTCCAGCCCTGAACTGTGAGGTAAGGGAACCAATCAATCTTATTGCTTCTCCTCGAACTGCTGCTCTCATTGATCTGCAGAAAAGGACATGGGTAATTTTTAAGTTCAGACCTTTAGAAGGCTAAGCTGTGTGGAAGGTTTGCTTGGGTTTATCTACGTGCAACACTCCTCCTAAGACATCCTCGCAGAATCATAGAATGGTTAAGGTTAGGAAGGATGTTAAGATGATCCAGTTCCACCCCCCCTGCCATGGGCAGGGACACCTTCTGTTAGATCAGGTTGCTCAAAGCTCTGCTTACCCTGCCCTTGAACACCGCCAGGGATGGAGCATTCACAGCTCCTCCGGGCAGCCTGTTCCAGTGCCTCACCAGCCTCACAGTGAAAAACTTCTTTCTTATATTCAGCCTAAATCTCCCCTGTTTCAGTTTGAACCCATTACCCCCTGTCCTATCGCTACAGTCACTGATGAAGAGTTCCTCTCCAGCATCCTTGTAGGCCCCCTTCAGATACTGGAAGGCTGCTATGAGGTCTCCACTCAGCCTTCTCTTCTCCAGCCTGAACAGCCCCAACTTTCTCAGCCTATCTTCATATGAGAGGTGTTCCAGCCCCCTGATCATCCTCACGGCCCTCCTCTGGACTAGCTCCAACAGTTTTGTAGGATGGAACATTCCCTTAGAATGGAACATTCCCATAGGATGTTTCCTTCTGTGCACCAATATGACATTGTTGATGCCTACATCTTCTTTTTTGTTCTATAATGTTCACATACTTTTCTACTGAACTGCTGCTAGCAAGCTGTTCCCACCTTTTAATTATTAATTCTATTAACATTAAATGATGTTTATCAGTACCTAAATGTACCTCAACTATGAAAATGCTAAGGGAAGTATTACCAAAGTCTTCATTAACCTCATCACATATACTTACAGCTTCTCCCTATAATCTTATTTATGTGCATACATCAGTGAAAGCAATGGCAACACATTGACTGTACTATGGATTAGATTTTAATTATAACAGTTTGTAGGACAAAGACATTATTAAGTTCATGCAATATACAACTGCTGTAGGATAACTTTACCTTCTTTGTACCATTGTATAGATAATGGTTCCTACAAAGTGACTCTGTTTTTAATGACACTGCCAAAATGTACAACTGTGTCCATAATTAAGGCACTGGACACTAAGTACATCTTCAGTGTGGAGTTCTCAAGGCCTTTTTGGAGTGCAGGGGCATCACTCATGCTTGTAAAGACGTGGAGCTCAAGCATAGTCACAGCTGAACTTCTAATTTACAGAGCCAGCTACAGGGTGCCAGACTGAATTTGCAAGTGCACACTGACAGCAGGCTTTGTGGATGAGCAAAGATAAGAAGTAGGTGCAAAATTTGCAGCAGATCATTGTGGAAAGCACAGAGCTGCTATTTATCTGCCATGAGCAATTTGGAAAGGGCTCAAGACATCTTCAAGGGTATTTCCTCTTACAAGAGAGAAAGTGAGCACCTTGATGGCTGAACTCCGTAATAAAGGATTAAGTGTTTGAGGGAAACAAGAAGAGACAAAGTTCTGGAATTGTTCTGGGTTTTTTTCCGAGAAAACCTCTCAAAAAAACCCACAGATTTGATAGTACCTGGCAAAACCAATTTATTGGATCTAGTGGTGCACAGAAGTACGTAAAGGGTGCAGACTGGAAAAGACAACAGCAAGACCATAGGACAAAATCAGTGAGTAGGGGCTGCCTGCATGTTAAGAGGGAAAAGAAAGCAATAAAGATATTAATATCCATCTTCTTTCTATAAAAGCCCCATATTCTACTTGATTTTTTCCATTCTACCTTAGCTTTTGACATCAGTGAATGGTGTCTGTTCATTCTAGCAACAAAATTAACCCATGGCTTCAAAATCTCACTTTTTAACAAGATTTTGGAACTTTATCACTTGATTATTTGCACATTACTGTCTGATCATTTGCACATTTCTACTGAAGTAGTTACCTGCGTGACATTCTGACCATTCCATCCATCATAAAACACACCTTGGAGTAAATACAACTGTGAATTTTGCTTTTTAAAACTGAAATGCAAATCCAAAAGAGGAGCAAGCCCACGTGTGTACAATCACGAGACTACTTTAGCACCCTGCAAACCTGTTTGGAGAGAGCAAACTTTAGCATTTAAGCATGCTGATTAAGGCATTGATTCTGCAAATACTTACTACCAGGCTTAATCCCTTTGAAATGAGTGGGACTATTGATGATCAGAAAAGCTGTGCCTGTGAGTAAACATTTGCCTCTCTCAGCCCTTGGAAGAGATTGCAGGCAGTATTTTTCTCCTAGATGGAGAGTGCTCACTTGTCGGCAGTCCACAACTATGAAATGACATATATTGTAATTGTGAAAATTATAGAGGCCTGCCCCTAATAACAGCCTGTAGTCAGTAATTGGCTCCGTGGTGAGACAAGAAGCGCTTAGTCATTCCATGAGAGGCACGCAGGAAATGCTGTGATGAACTGTCGTAATTAGACACATATTATTAGTATTTATTAAAACACAACTAGTTACACTGGTTATGCCTATTCTGTAGGCAGACCTTCTGGAAAGCTGAGTAATCCAGCCTCAGCCATGCAATATAGGGCCTTGTTTACAATAGAAAGTTGTGCTGACCTAACTATATTAGTACAGTTAAAGCTGTACATCTCCAGGTTAGGAGCAGCTACATCAGAATAGCCTATTTTTCCTTAGCAGAAGGAAAGCCAGCAGCAGTGTAAAACACCTTTGTACCAGTAAAAGCATGCATAATTTCAAATAGTACAGTTAAATGGGTTGTAAAATTTAACACAGCCCAGATAACATAGTTAAATTGGTATGCGATGTAGGAAAAGACCGGGTTCTCAATTTCACAATTAAACATGAATCAATTAATCTTATGGCTCTTGCATGCAAGAAGGAAGAAAATACACTTCACAGAGTGAAAATGCCCAGTGTTTAGGATAGAGCCTTTAATATCTGAGCATCTTATGACCTAACCAGCATTTGCAACTCAGTGAAATGCAATGTATTCATTTGGTGGCTGCCTGTAGAAGTACTTGAATCAGTCTGAACTGATTCTTTGAATAGGAACTAAGAAGGAATCACTACAGCTGGAGGGAGAGAAGCTGCTCATTTAAGAAAACACTAAAAGGTCACAGAGGGATAAATGTTTCTGCCAGCATTAATTTCATTGTAATGTTCCAGTTTCTGATCTTGAAAATTGAAGGTTTTTTTCCTTCCTCTTCCAGTCAGAGAAAGTAATGCATATATATGAATAAGAAACGACTGTGTTATGGTGGAAGCTGGTTAATACTCTCTGAAGATTTTTGTTTTCCAGTGATCACTGATGAGCATCATGGTGCTGGTGCACAGGCAGCAGGACAAGGTGGCAGAGATCGGGCTTCTGCTTGGGATCCTGCCTCTAACTTGCTGTGAAACCTTCAGTGAACCACCTTCTCTCTCTGTATCTCAGTTTCTGCCTTTACAGAATGACAGAAGGTCGATTTGCAAAGCTCTTTGAGAAATAACAATAACGAACAAGCTCTCTATTCTGCTTGGGAGGAATTGTAATTAGTTTCTATACCTTCTTTCCTTGTGCAGTAGCCACTGTCAAAGACAGAAATTTCAGCTTTGATTGCCTATTAGATAATTTACCAATTTTGGATCTAAATCTGAGCTCAGATTCCAAATTAAATTCAAAGCTTCAAAGTATTGAATGTGATTTTTCAGTTTCATCTTAGAGAACACACAAATTTTCATACAGAATGCTTTAATAAAAGACATTTTGTTCCTATTTATTACTTCAAGTATCCAAATGGACGCCACTGATCTCAGCAATGCCGCCTCTCTTTGAAGATCCCCTTATTACGCATTTATAGAGAAATTGCAACAAGTAATTCTATTACCAATTGCTACCAGTAATTCCATTAGGCTGAATCACCGAGTAACCTTGTTTCTAACACTATAACCAGATATAGCACATAAAGCAGTGAACTGAATGCATCATGCACTGGGTGGCTGCTGAGAAGGATACACTGAAAGTTCAGAATAGAGAAAATAATACACAGACATGGGATCTAACAAAGAGAGCCGGGGTTTGGAGCCCATTGTTCCTGGCCATTATCTTAGTAGCAAACTTACTGCAATTAAACTGAAGGAAAAAAAAAAGAAAATGAAGTTTTTATTTGTATAATTACTTGGCATGTGGCACACCCTTTATGTAAAGTATCGAATATGGAAATGAAACTATTCATATGTCAAAATATTTTCAGGATCAGAAATTATATCATAGAACCATTGAACATTTTGGTTTGGAAGGGACCACTAAAGGTCAGCTAGTCCAACCCCCTTGAAATGAGCAGGGATTAGACCAGGTTGCTCAACAGCCCTGTCCAAGGTGATTTTGAATGCATCCGGGGCCGTCTACCACCTTTCTGGGCAACCTGTTCCACTGTTTCATAAAAATTTCTTCCTTATATCTAGTCTGAATGAGCCCAACTTTAGTTTAAACCAACAAGTCCATGTCTTTCTTCTACTGAGGGCTCCAGAGCTGGACACAGTACTGCAGGTGGGGTCTCACCAGAGCAGAACTGAGGGGCTGAATCACCTCCCTCCACCCGCTGCTGGCCACATTACTTTGGATGAAGCCCAGGATGCAATTGGCTTTCTGGGCTGTGAGTGCACTTTGCTGGCTCATCTCCAGTTTCTCATTCACCAGTCATTCTCCACAGGGCTGCTCGCAATTCCTTCATCCCCCAGCCTATATTGATACTGGCGATTGCTCCAATCCAGGTAGAACCAGCGCTTGGTCTAGTTGAATCTCGTGAGGTTCACAGGGGCCCACTTCTCAAGCTTGTCCAGGTCCTTCAACTGTACAACATCAGCTTGGTGTCATCTGCAAACTTGCAGAGTGTGCACTTAATCCCATGATCTATGCCACTGATGAAGATATTAAAAAGTGCTGGTCCCAGTATGGACTGCTGAGGAACAGCATCACTTGTCACAAGTCTCCATCCAGACATTGACTACTGACTACTACTGTCTGGATGCGACAAACCTAACCCACTGAACAGTCCATCCACAAAATCCATACCTCTACAATTTAGAGAGAAGCATGTTTTGGGAGACCAGTCAAAGGCTTTACAGAAGTCCAGATAGATGACATCCATAGCTCTTCCCTTGTTGACTGATAAGTCATTCCATCATAGAAGGCTACTAGGTTGGTCAGGCAAGACCTGCCCTTGGACAATGTCAAGTATTCCCATATGTAAGTTCCAGGCAGTGTCTTCTGTCACTGGAAGATCATATTTGGTGTCAGTTTTACTGCTTACAGTACTGTAAAGAATCAAATGTAAGTAGAGTTAAACTGGAATAAAGGAAACAGAACCTAGTCTCAGCTGTTGTATAGAAGGTTTTGGAGAACAGCTACTCTTGCTTAATTGAAATGGTCTATTTCTGTTTTACAGTTGTCTCTATTTTGTATACGCTAGCTAAATTTATGCATGTTAATTACACATTTTAATTTGAAATGTATATACTATGATATTTTTGTTGATATAGGACAAAAATAATCTAAAGCATACATTTCAGTAATATCATGTGTCAAATTATTTGATCTATTTCATAAGGGACTACTCCTTTCGTTTTTTTGCATTTCCTGTATTCTTAGTATACGTAAGAAATTCTCTTTATATGGCACTGAATCTTTGAATTATAATACTGAATTATTTTCTGTAAGATAAAATTTCCTAGATATGAAAATGGTTCATTCTGCAATTCCTGGTAATTGTTTCCAGTATTTAAAGGCACTGCCCTGCACACCAGTGATCAGGCCCCACTGGCTTTACCAATATCAATTTTACTGAGCTGTCTGGCAGGATGCATGCCATGAAATAGATGAATATCTTTTGTTTTATTAATTGTCTTTTGGATATCATCCCAGCATCTCCTGGCCATTCCAAATCATGTTTGCTAGAGATGGGTTTGAATTAATTCTCCAAATTCAATGACTTCTCAGTTCAAGGAGATTCAGAGACAGGCTCTGACGTACTCCCTTCTCTTACCAATTTCCTTCCTGTGTCCCTTCATCCTGTCCCATGCAATCACCTGAAAACACTGTGCAAATTATGAACACTTTCTAAAAAGCTACAATTTTGCTCAGATTTGTATAAAAATTACATTGTAAACATGTCAATATAGATGATGAAAGCAGCCTAGGATCTTAACAGGTTGTGTTCTCCCTGTTTAATTAGTTGTAAATTGTATATCCATCTGCCCCTTAACTTAGGAAACCACTTTAACCTGCGATTAAATACCAGCGAAATCAGGATCTCAGCACACATTTAAGGCTTAGCCTACCCTTTAGTCTTCAAAAGAGCAGCTTAATAACATGCATTCTTGAAAGAATATTTATCATGATAAACTGGTATTTCCTTGTGACTAGGACAGTTTCCAGGCAATCCACCAGAAGAGATCTAGGAGATCATGAGACAATGAAAAATGCATTAAATAACACTGGGACAACTTAAACACTCAACTTTTGTGAGGTCTGCTGTAGTAAGTTTGGTAGCTCCACCCTTTATATACCCTGCAGGTGACTCTTGGCATTATCTCAGTGCTCCACAACCCTCATTCCCTTATCATTCACCTTCAAGAATTCAGTCAGTCTCTTGAAACACGCATGGAAATGATGTATGCTTATACTGAAAAATGCAGAGACATATCATTCAGCACTCCTATCTGAAACAAACAGTATAATTTATGGACAGGAATAAATACTAGCATATTCATGTATATTTATGGATCTCTGCTTTTACTTTTATGAACCTATGCAACAAACTTTGCAACACCAGTATTTTCTTTTCTCAGGGGAGTAAGGGATTTGTGGATATTAACCAGGTAAATATAGATTCATCTCTGCATAGCACCTTAACTGACATTTTGCTAACCTGAAAAATCAGCTGCATCATTGTTATTCTGTGCTTTCTGGAAGTCCATGACTGAACTGTCAGCATGCTGGAGGTGGAAAACTATTAGAAACTTTTATACATGCTGTACCCTGTCAAAGTGTGGCAGAGATCATGCAGTCCTTCCCCAAAGCCTTTCCAGGCACTGTGGCTTACAGGGTACGCTCCTTTCTGGAAAACTAAATGTACCCAATTGCTTAATTAATGCTTTGTCTTCAGAAGCAGGTTTTCCAATATAATATAAATAGAAATACCTGCTGTCACTTCTTGTGGACTACCTTACATTGGAGTGTACAAATGGCTTCTTTTGATTATTTGATGTCATACAGAAAAGGGATTGAAATTGAAAGAAACAACCCTTATGCAAGACAAAAGAGGCATACACGGTTCGATGTGGTAAAACTTTCCCAAACAGGTTATTTAAACTAGAAAGCGCTTTTTTTTTTCATTGGCATTAATTAATCTCTTACCGAGACATTTAGGCACTGTGATCAGTAATTGGTCTTATCTGCAAATATGATACACCACCGTGGGCGTTGTGCAAGCTAAACACAGCGCACAAGACAATTCCTCTTGTACCACCACTACCATCTTGAACAACCTTAAGTGGAGATGAAAGGAAATGACTAATTCTGGAAGTACATCCATGGTTTTCCATCACTTGGCAAGCAGAGACTGTCATATTTGCCCAACAGCAGCTCCAGGGTTAAAAAAAGTGGAGAATGCAGATCCATGAACCTCTGAAAAGCCTCTTCAGCTCCTTCTGGAAATGGGTTTCTGCTGCAGTAATACTATCACAAGAGTCTGTAGAGAGCTCTTGCTGCTATTCTGTGTGAGTGCAGAAATGTGTTGGCACAACCTCTAGTCAGCCCTGGGAAGGCTGAGAGCCTGGTGAGACCAGTGGAAAAGCTGAGCTTCTACTCAGTGGAGCAGTACTATATCGTCCACTATGGCTATGATGACTGTACTCTTGACAGGTGACAAATCACGTCAACCTCCCTAGCTGCCATAATGTTTCCATTGCAATTATATCTATGTATCTATTTATTGTGATGTTTTATCTTGCGGGCTTTAAGTATGATGTATTAAAACATGGTGCAGTGTAGTATAAATGAAATGAGGCAAGTAACTGTAAAAGCCAAAATTAGGATACAGAGAACAATGTATTTCAAATAAAGTGGGAACGAGATTGCTTGTTAGCTGAAAATAATGAGCACCTTCAGTGCCTTATGTGCATGCAAATGATAGGTGTGCCAAAGGAACATAATATCAGCTGACATTACAAAACCTACCACCATGAAAAATAAGACAAGTGCACTGGAGAACCTAATCATTACAGAATTAAAAGAAAATCCCCTGAAAATCAACAGCACAAGCAAAGAAGTATGCTGCATAAACTTAAAACCTGGCTGCTCCAGATGAGACATACCTCAGGTGAGCCCCTGCAATGGGATGGTGAGCTGGAAAAAGGTATGCAGTTTTAATATTCTCTGCATCTATGGGTAAAAATATAAATCACTTAGTACATCATGGAAGCTTGTTATCATCTCATGGAACTATAGAAAGCAGAAGAGTTGATGCAATCAATCATATTCTCAGAATTTGCGACCACTGAAAAATGTAAGCAATTATCACTGACCTTGCATGAGACCACAATCAGCAGTGAAACCAGGCAGTTATTACCTGGCAGCCTAGGTTTTCTTTGTAAAACAAATGGGGCAGTACTTTCAATGTACATTGAAGTACTTATTTCTACCACTAGCTTGTGTAACAGCTTTCAAAACTCCCTTGTCACAAATAATGACAAGCACTGACTATCTAGAAAAGTCACTTAATGAGTTTGCTGAAAAGAAACTGCAGCTGAATACCTCACTTACACTACACCGTACATTACCAGACAGTTGGTGGTAAATCTATGAAACAAGGAACAAGAAGGCTGGTATCATACATATGGTTAACCTTGTTCACAGAAGAAATACTGCACAGGCACACAGAAAGTGTATCAAGTTTCTTATGGAGCTGTATCCAAACTACAGGAGCTTACCCCCTCATTTAAAACCTGAGTGACTGTAAGCAGGAAAGCTGCCTGCTTTATCTTGAAGAATAGGCGAGCAAATAACACATTTCAGTTACAAGAGCCTATCTCTGCTCATTGGTCTTCCTACCAGCTTTGTAACAGCTCCAGTCTGCATGGTGCCTAAATTTTTAGAGAGCTATTGAGGTCACCTATTATCCATGGAAGAGCTTAAAATTTACATCAGATGGCAAATTTTTCTGCAAAGACCGCCCCCCCCATACTTAAAACTACCCCAAACTGAACTCTTACAGCTGTAACTGAGAAAGACATGTCTAAACTCATCTCCAGAGAGCCTATTCCCACACCTAGAATCCATGAATAGCACTGAATTTAGCTCAAAATCCATTTAGTACTCCCAGCTGACATTAGCACTCTTATTTTGCCCGTGAAGTGAGCTTTGCCAAAAGGCTGCTCAGAACAGCATGTAGAGAATAGCTTAGGATGAGGCCCATATCCTCTTTCCTCGCAACTCTCATTAACTCATTAATGAGATAGATATAGTATTTACATTTTGCATTACAGAGCTGGATAAACTGCATACATATAAACGGAAATACACTTTGAATTCCAAGACTTTTAGACCGTTAATTTCAAAAGAGTATCTTCAGCAACAAGATATAGGGACTTTGGATCCATTTTTATACTGTTCTCACTTCTGCCTTTCCTTTCTGAGCAATAATCTAATTGCAACAAGAGGGACAAGGAATTGCCTGTATCCTAGGGCATTCTACCATTTGCTCATTCCTTCGGAAAATCAGAATCAGTGGCTTCAGCTTACTCAAAAGATCCTAGAAAAGACATTTCTGTCTTCCAAGAAGAGGCAGCCAGAGCTACGTCCTCCACTGTTACCTGCCTGCCTTGAAGACACAAAACAGCATTTTGAACTCTGAAGTTACATTTACAGTGGCATATAAACCAAGACCAAGGTATGGACATGAACACAGGACTACACAGTCCTTCACTGTTACTGCAGCTGGCCAATAACAAATGCTTAGCATCATCTGGAGACAGCATATGCCAAGAACCATCCCCAACAGGAAACCTGGATGCAGTCACACTGGTTTTGAGGAGTAAGAAGAAAATGCAGACATATGGATGTGAAGTGGGGGCTCCACATGGCCCCTACTTGCAAAAATATCTTGGTGTCCAGAGTTAATTCTGGCAAAGCTAAACCTGCTGACTTTAGATGATTTTCAACAGTGTTTTCCACTCATAAGCTCTAAACAGTTCCCATTTTAGCATACAGGAATCCTGGATGACCTGGCAGCCCTGGGCAGTCAAGACAGAGAAGCCAATGCCTTGTGCAAGTGCCCTCAATTCCTTTTTACAGGGGCTTATAGTTTTTCACTGATTGTGGAAGAAATGTTGCTGTAATATTTTTTGGCACAGCAATGCTTCAATTCCAGATATGGAAATCACTTTTATGCACAACAGTTAAGCATGGAATTTTCAGCTTGCTTCTTAATGGTAACATTTCCTACCTGAAAAACTTTTCAATGAAGTACTGCTCAATATACAGAAGCACATGTGTCTGTGAAAGTATGCTCCCAGGAATAAAATCTGCAAAATCAAAAGACTTCAATAAGCCAGAAAGCAACGGCCTTGGCTGCCAACTCTTATTCACCACTGTAAATATTGACATTGACATTTAGGAAGAAAATACTTGTTCTGAGAAATAAACTGTTTTCTTATTTAATGATACTGCATTCTTTTTGCCCCTTTAAGAAATCAAGTCCAAGCAATCTATTGTGTGATCTGCAGTTGTGCCCCAAACCTGGTATCTAATCAAAAATGGTATCTAACATTCTCCTCCGACATGCCTCCTTGTGTATCTTGGTTAGCTCGGCCTTTAGTGCCTCCTCCTTGTGTTGTCTGATCACAGTAGGTTCATGATTTAGCACTAGCTGGGCCTATGATCAGCCTTAGAGAAAAAAAATGTTGCTTTCTTACGGGAAAGGACCTGTCTTCACCCCACACCTGGAAAAGCTGGCTGGGTCTAGACATTTAATGATTCCTTTATTATATGACCTCTTCAACCTTTGAAATGTGGGGAGTTTTTTTAACTTCAAGACAGCAATTTTCATTCAATCAGTTAAAGAAAGCCTGCTTTTTTGTCTCTTGGCATTTGATACTGAAATAGTCAAAAGACATCTATATCGACACTAAATCCTAATGAAACCGTAAAACAAGTAGTATAACAGAGCTAACTTTCTTCAGATAAACACTTTTAAAATACAAATAGGAAATTTGCCTTGGAAAGAGAGATTGGTTTTCTCCCATTAACAAGTTACAGTGAGTAAGTTTTCAAATGACTGTCTAAATACCTTTCAGTTAGAATTACAAGCCAAAATATCATGAAAGATACTTAGAGAGCACATGAGCATAGCTGCAAAGTACTGAAGTTTTAGCTACTTCTCGACAGAAAAATAGCCTTTCCTCCTTCTCTCATGCTGCTCAATGCTTTCTATTTGAGGTGGACAGTCTTGTAGTCAGTCACCCTGGCTAGAAATCTCTCCTTAGCGCAGTTACAGGTTTGGAAATGCAGGTACTAGAGCTCAGCATGTATTTCCAAACCATTTTTTTTCTAAGATCAAAATAGCATTTTGGTTTTTCTGGTCAGGTCAGGATTCAATACCCTTTTTAAATGTTGCTTTTGTCAAACTTGACTTTTCTTCCCTGTTCTATATGAGTGCTTTGTAATGGCTGCTGGTATAAGCCACTCCTAATGGTTCTTTGATATCAATGGAATTAGTTAGTTTTAATGGCAGCACTTCCCAGCTTATCAGCTCGATAGAAACAGCAATGATAGAAAGCAGCAATGGACATTTTTAATTCTGCTCCCACACAGACAAAACAGACAGTACACACACAAAAGCAGGATAAACATAAGTTTATTAGAGCCTATATGTCATGCATACAGATTCCCTTATCTCCCACAGCTTTCAAAACATTTTCTAAGCATCTGAAAACATGCCCTCTTTTTGCTTTGCAGCTTTTTTACCATGGGATCAGATAAGAAAGCTTTTTTGATCAGTCAAAACGCAATGTCAAAGTGCCAGGACAATAAGCCATTAATATACAAAGGACCTTTTCTTTTACTAGGGTCAGCAACACAATATCATGTTAAGAAAATGCTGATGCACGGGATGAGAAGCATAATTCCTTCGATACAACTGCTACTTTAAGAACTTGAAACATTTTCATGTGTTTCTTCCATTTTTTGTTACTCAAGGATTATTAATACAGATGGAATGAATCTTTTAGTATATAATTCCACAATCTGTGGTCAGATTGCTAGCTAGTTTATCACGATCAACTCTGTTTTCAGCATTTTCACTGACTGAGAATATGGCCAATATCTGAAATAAACCAACCCAACAACGGTTGGTGGAATTAGTGTGGAACAATAATTGTATTCCTGATGAGGAAGGCACGGATTGGCTGGTGATGCTGCAGGCTACTCAAGGATGGTTAATTGTATTCATGAACTATTTGTAAGACAGCAAGCTGCCAAAACCTCAGACATTTCCAACATGGTAATTCTGGAATGCTGTAGTAAATAGGAAAAAACAGATGTCATAATGTGTTTCATCTAGTTTAAAACTTAACATGTAATTAACTTAATGGCTTGACAATAGCTGATGTAGCAACAAATATAATGCAATTAAATTAGTACCTCATTATGACATCAAATTCTTCTACATATGCATTAGCAAATAAAGATCAAATTTTGAGACATTGGTATATTTTACAGTGACTAAACTGGCCTTAAAATGCAATTACGTGCAATACTTGCTTTGTATTTTACCACTTGGAGAAACTATTTCATTTTTGTAACAATGTACTTTCTGTAGTCTTTTCATTACACTGCTAGTGAAAGCTATTCCTTGGTTTACTGTTTCAAAAGCTGTATTTAGGTACTTGAATTTTCACATTCATTATGTAGCATAAAGCCTTCATATTCTATATCTTTTGTACTGTTGGCTGTTTGTCCAAAGTGTTGTAGGCAATGATCATGGTTCTTTCACATCTCCAAGTATTCTGGCGGAATTCAGGTGGTCTGTTTTATGCGCAGAGCAGCATGTTGAGACAGACTCCTGTTCATGTGTTATTTTGGACTTCCCAAAGATTTCTAAAGCTGTTATTAGGGTTTCCCAATTGTTAGTGCTGCAGGATGAAAAAGGGTAAGAGTCCACTGAAGCAGAATAGCTTTTAAATCACATGTGGAGTCCCAAACAAATACCAACTCCAAACCCAGACATCCTTGTTACAGAACAGCACCACCTGATGTGCAATTTCTTTGGCAGTTTCCTATGTGCTGTTTGCATTCAAAGAAAGCAAAAATACATTCTGAAGTTACAGTGAAAGAGTCGTGTTAAACAGCAAATAATTTCACTTTGAATTATGTAATTGCTTTTTCAAGTGATTCAGATCTTCCAAACTCACCATGCTAGTGCATTCCTATTAAAATTACTGTAACCAGTTAGAGAGAATTCTGCCAGGAGAGTTAGAGAGAATTCTGCCAGGAGAAAGGCTGAATCTTCAGCCTAATGCAGATCCTGATAAAATTTAATGTTACTTTCCATTTACTGCAGTAGATGAGGTCCTTGATGCTGACAATGAAATGGCCTTCTGATGCTGTGGGTGTCTACAGCTTGCTTTTTTACTGTGCCAGGATATTATTAGGAAAGAAGGATCAGTAAAAAGGAATCTGAAACCTGATCCAGTGCCGAGGAGTGCCTTTTGAAGGTGTCATTTGAACCGAGTTATTACTTCTCAAGGGTGTGAACATTTTGCATGACTCTTTGCTCAAAACCTGGAAGTGAACTGTGAAAAGTAGTAAAAAAGTTAGGCAAGCTTTCATGCAATTAAGCAAAGTAGTTTCAAAGAGATAATTATATACTGCTGAAGCTGTCCATCAAGATACTCAATAAAACACATCAAGTATCTGTTGGATGTTCCTTCTTTCACCTTACATTAAGGACCATTCATTTTCCAGGTTCTAAAAATATCTATAGATTTATGTATGTATTTGAACTAGATGGTCTTTAAGGTATTTTCCAAACAAAACCCATTCTGATTCTGTTGTTCTTTAGATCCTGCACACTTGGATGATCTCTTTTCCTCTTAGATTACATTTACTCCCTCCTGAATGTTGCTCTATCTCAATTTCTAAAACGCTGAATGGGCAGATTGTTTCCATGAAGCATTTCATAGGAACAGTTTATGAAGTGTGAACAATAAAGGACTGTCGAATGATTGCTTATCATGACTTTCAAAGTTAACAGATACAGAACCTCTGCTCAGGGAAAATTGTGGGGTTTTTTTATTACATCTAGCAGGAAATTTTAGGGAATATTATAAACTGACCATTTTTAAGGAAGTAAGATGGATGGCCGGTGGTGAAATGCTTACAAGCTGTGGCTATGTAATACTGAACTGATGTGCAACTCCTCCTTCATGGTGAAATATGGTAAAATAGATACATTTTTAGAAATTTACTGGAGACCCTTTCCAGCAGGGGTCAGAATGAAAAAGGAAAACAGCGGTACTTGCTGAGGCTGAACAGCTAGAAGCACAAGTGCACCAGTCACTCAGATGTGGTTTAGCATTCTTTTCAACACTCATTTTGCCTTGATTTTCCAAATAAACGCTGTCACCTCTGATGCACGCCCACTGAGTCGTTCTTGCTGTGTGCAGGTTGTCCCACAGAGGCAACAAACAGGGTTCCCTTAGAGAATCTCCATCTTTGACAGCAGTTCAGAAAGTCAGTGTGCTCTATCTATCCCTACGGTCTTCTGGAGGAAAAGTTCATTAGCTGCTTTGCATGCCAAGGGACCAGCTGTCCTTCAGCACATGGAGCAGCTCTGATTGACCAGGAGGACAAGTGGGAAATAAGCTCACAGCAGCGCCAGCACAGCATATGGTCATGTACCAGCTGTTTCTGAAGCGCTTGCCAAACCCAGATTGGAATAGGGTTGGCTGTCAGGAAAATAAAACCCAACAAAAACCAACAAGCAAACAAAGAAAAAAAACCCACTGTCAGGATTCCAGAGATCTGACCACAAAGGCAGAACTCTCAATTTGAAATATCACTCAGCAACTACGTGGATATTCAGAGTAATCTGTCAGTGGCTCGCATACTCTGACTTGTGCCATTAAAACAGTGATATTCCTAGCATCTGTCCTTTCTACAGAGCTTTCAGAGAGAGCAACAAAAAATTAAAGAAAGGGTGAAATAAGGTAAGTGGATTCCTATTAGTGATATACATTACTAATATACTGAGAACACATTCAAAAGACTGAATGGAGATTGATTTAAATTGGCGCTAGTTGTTATTACAGACAAATCCCAGGTGTCCCACATTTCGCTGTATTTTATTTCTACCTTGAAAAGGGGAATTCAGATTCTGAGCTCACAAACAAAAGGAGATTTGATTGCGACTGGCCCGAGTTGTATTACAGTGTTCGTGACATGCTTCTGATAAACCAGTGGAATGACTCAGCAGAAAACAGTCAGCAGGATTTTTTCCCCCAAAGCTTTTCAGTTTCAGCTTTTCCCAACACGAAAATAACTTGAACGGTAATTAAATGGTTCAAAGAACGACGCTGTCCTTCTATCACAGGGCTTAAAGCAGTGCTCTGTAGAGCTCTCCCATAATACTCCTTCCAGGTTTGGAGAAGGCCGAGCTGATTAACTGCACGCTCATATGACATCAATTACTGCCTTGGCGGCTTTTAAGAGAACATTTGTAGCTCACGTACCTACAGAATCCTGCACGTTTTAACTTTTGCGTAGTCCAATTTATGTGCTAAGGTTGTTTGAAAAAGGCGAACCCTAGCTGAAACAAAAATAAGAGCAATGCTGCTCCTGTATCAGGAAATGAGCACATAAGCTGGGAGGCAGTGGTTACTATCTTGGCTTGCATTCATTTTTCTTATGAGACGTACTTTTATATGCAGGGTTAACTTGTCAAAAGGCCTAAACAGGACTTCCTCTGGGGTGGGGGAGGATTATCTTCTCAAGGATTAACTCGGTTCCAGTGACTGAAGATGCAGTTTCCACAAAAGAAGCAGTCTTGGCCAATGTGGATGACATACCGCATTTTGGAACTCTAGGAGCCACACATTTAGCAGCATATAAAAGGAAGAAACCCCTCAGGATTATGCACAGACAGAAAACTGGCTTTGACATCTTAACATAGTACTGACTTTCCTTAGACCCGTATGTGTTCATGTATTTGAGAAATGCAAGGTGCTAGTGTACATCTGAAAAGGGCATTATTATTTTCTCAATTAAGAAGCTTAATTAGTACTTTGGTGCACCTTCTGTCATGTTTTCAGCCTTACAGTGGCCCATTTTCA
This sequence comes from Psilopsiagon aurifrons, assembly GCA_025447955.1. Taxonomy (NCBI): domain Eukaryota; kingdom Metazoa; phylum Chordata; class Aves; order Psittaciformes; family Psittacidae; genus Psilopsiagon; species Psilopsiagon aurifrons. The sequence goes on from JAOEHY010002165.1 coordinate 24,414, forward strand.
CCCATCTACTATGCTAAAAATGTTGCTGTTTCATTACTCTACAGTTGTGTAAACAGCTCTGATTAAACTGGCATTTAATCAAGTGGAATAAAATATTCCCGGTTCCTGAGGAGCTCACCTACTTTCAATGGCATAAAACTTACAAAAGACAACTTTCATTCCAAAGGGGCTCTTACTGAGCAGCAAAATAAACTTTACTCGTTCACCTTACCCTCAGAGTTGTTAAAGGACTTCAAAAGGTCCTCGCATTACAAACACCGCTACACTCCAAACACCGCTACACTCCATCATTATCCCCCATTTCCTCCTTCGCATGCCCGCCCCGGCCCTGGGTGTTCCCCTCCCGGTCGCTACCGCGCAGCCCGCCCGCACTCCCGAGAGGGCGAGGGTGGCT
>JAOEHY010002166.1:0-10439 GCA_025447955.1 Psilopsiagon aurifrons
TCCCTGCCCATGGCAGGGGGTTGGAACTGGATGAGCTTAAGGTCCTTTCCAACCCTAACTATTCTATGATTCTATGAACCTTTCATCTTAAACTCCAGTCAGTCAATGGTCGTGTTAACACTGTCTTTAGTCAGCGGGATCCTGTTCCTTCTGGAGGCCTCAGAGAATTTGGGTTTGAAACAGGGAAGTATTTATCAGTTAGGAGATGAGGAGTAGATTAATGTGTCACCTGCACCAGACTTCTGCAGTTATTGAAGGTGAAGTTAGCATGATGCTGCTTTGAAATGGATACAGCTTCGGGTCTCATCATCCCTCACTGTGAACAAACGTGTCAGAACCTGAGCTGGACTTTCACCTCTGCTGAAATACTCATTGCAGTGAGGGCAATTTAGTAAAAAGCAAAAACCACAGCACTGTTTTCACCTCTGTATTCCTGATTTAGAGTTCTGCTTTGATTCCTTTGGGAATGTATGAGCTTATATGGAATGGCGCCGAGACCTGGGAGCAGAGGTCTACTCACATGGTACAACACAGGTGGAGCCAGTGGTCCAAAGAGAGCCTTGTGAGTGTGTGTTTGTCTTCCTGGTTATCTTTGATGGGATCAGTGCAGTTTGGTAAAGTAGTTAAGGATGAATTTTGCAACTGAATTGGAATGGTTTGAGTTCATGATGCTGCCAAAAGGAGGGTCTGGGCTTTCTCCTGGTTCTCAGCTCATGGTCCTGGCCTGTCTAACACTGACAGCAGAGCTCAAGTAATTGTGCAGCCACTCAGATCAACAAGCTGATGCTGCTGAAAGCACACACATCTGAGAAAGGAAAAGAGAAGTTCCGTTTCTTGCATGGGCAACTAAGGCTGAAACACAAGCAGGCTGCACGCTTAATGCACAGACACCTAAACAGTAAGTAAAATTGACTGGCTAACTCCAAAATGGAGTTCCCAGAAACATTAACTTCCAGGCTGTGTAGACCTGAAGATGCCCAAGTCTTTAAATCCTTCTGTTCCTTACCCATGTTTGCTAACTGCCTGAGAATCCTCCTTGAGCTGAGCATCAGCCTTCACAAGACCAGGCAAAGAGCTGCAAGCATCACTCAAACCTGATCCCTAGAAAGATTCAGAGCTGTAGCTGGGGAAGGATGGAGGGGCAGCAGAAGGAGGGAAGTGATCAGAGCACTTAGAAGTAAATGTAATGTGTTGCATAGAGATAGATGTTCAATTGCTTCCTTTGAATAGTGTAATTAAAATCTCATTTCTCAAGTGAAGTGAGTTATAGATGGATGGGGCATGAGCACTGCTAATTTTTCCTGATCAAGATTCATTAGTTCAGTGCACAATAGGAGGAAGAGGAGTCCACAATCCAGTCCATAGAGCACTCGGTTTGCAGTGGGAAAGGCCTGAACCCTTACAGGAAAGAACTTCTTCCTGATATCTCAACCTCCCCTCTGGCAGTTAAAGCCATTCCCCTGTCCTGTCCCTCCATCCCTTGTCCAAAGCCCCTATCCAGGTTTCCTGCAGCCCCTTTAGGCACTGGGGCTGCTCTACTGTCTCCCCTTAAGGAGCCTTCTCTTCTCCAGGCTGAACCAGCCCCGCTCTCTCAGCGTTGTCATCTTATGATGACCTGTAGTGGTCTCATCAAACTAAGAATATAGCAAGCCCTCAGACAAAATGCAAGCTGTAGTTAGTTTAACTTTCTGCTATTGTGTGTGTGAGTGTCTGCACTGGAGCTGAATTAGCCACTCACCAGGACAGTAGGGAGCTGGAAATCTGGAGTTCGAGGCAATCCCCCATGAGAAGAGCACACAAATGGTTTTGGTTCATTCTGTTGAAAGATAACTTGGTTCAGTCCAACTTCTTTAAAACCAAATGTGCTTTGGAAGCCTTGACAGACGGGTTGAGGTTGGAGGGTTGGTTGGTTTTATTTATGTGCTGTAAAGATAGGGGAGATTTTAGAAGGGGTGGCAGTATGTGTGCATAAGGATGTTGATTACAGTGCAAACTGAACTCTGCATCTTCTTCTGGAAGATAACAATGAATAGGACTCTTTTCCTGTAACTGGGGTTAAATAACTGCCCTGTGGCTGCATTTCTGGTGTCAGAATTAGCTAAATGTACTTTACATTGCTTTTATTGCAACTGGCAAGTGAGCAAGTCACTAATAGTAGCAGAGCTGTTGTGTAATCAGAGCTAATCCTTACTCTTGGTAAGAACCAGAGTCAAAAGCCTATAATCCTCCTGTAGGCTACTTTCCTCTGTGGGTTTCCTCTTAATATCTTTTATTTATTGCTCCTTGTGAACTATTTTCCGTAGTTTTAGATTAAATTCTTGACCTAAAATTAGTATTCTTTTAATTTGGGGCTATTTTTCCCATGTTCTTTGAGTTTGCCTCCTCACTGCATAGTGCTCACTGCATATGCATAGTGGGTGCCATGCTCACTGCATAGCACTGCCTTTATAGCTCCAAAGACAATCACAGTGTTGGCAGTGCCTACCCATTTCATTGCAAGCCCTGCTCTATTTGCTGCATTGTTCACATTCCAGATTTTTAAATTCCTTTTTTTTTACTCCTGAGCATCTCAGCTTACTAAGAGGAAATAAAGTCTTTGTGGCTGTAGAGAAAGGTCTAACTATAAAGGCCTATAAAAGAGAGAAAAACAAAAGACCTTCAAATTTAGTGCAGTGTTTTTGCAGACCTGATTTAGGAGTTTCAAACAGTTCCAGCTTAATATCCTAACATTTGATTTATGATGGGTTGTGGTTAAAAGGGAAACTTGCACATGCACATGGAGGTGGTTGCAGAGGCTTTTCTTCTTTTGCCATCACTGAACAAGTGCATTGAACTCCTCTGCACTAAAGTGCTCATTGGTGAGTGGTTCTGATGCCAGTTGCTGGAGATTAATTATAACTCTTTAGTGCCTTATGTGCTGATTTCCTGATGTACTGAGTTTATTAAATCAGTAATTAATAACTAAGAGCTGTTCTGTGGCTTCTTGCACAGTTATTTGTTTGGAGTAACTTGTATCACAGCAATCCCCAACTTTAATCTATGGCTCTGGTGACTGTGTTGGAAGGAGTGTAGATCCGTTCTGTTTGCTAACCAGTCCCTAATACCTAAAACTGGAGAACACAAATTGCAGGCAAACCACAGCACTCACAGACTGTTTATTCACCAGCTCTGTGCATGGCTGTGTGGGAAAATTCCTCTCTGAGACCTGCTGGTGATCATCTTACAACGTGGAGCATGAGAGTGAATACTTGTCATTGTCTTGATTTGAATGGACCCGGCTCTATAAAAGGTGGAGGAGTCCCCCACCCTCCCTTGCCTATGTGCCTGACCTGTGGATGGGGGCTCTCTAAGGGCACTCTGCCCCTTTGGGTAATAAATGCCAGGAAACAGTGAAGAACAGCACAGCAAGGCAGCCCAAAAGGGTCTCATTGCACTCTGCTGTGAGTGGATGACTGCTCTGCCATAGGTTGTGGTGCTAAAAAGGAGAATGAGACAGAAAAAGTGTTGCCTAAAATAAAATGGAACATTATGTGTGCAATTTTTTGCTTATTTCTTCTGCTGTCTGTACCTCTCTGATTGTCTGATCCAGGTAATATGAATAATCCGATCCTGAAGTGGCAGCACTGACCAGCAGAAGGGTCATGTAGCAGCCAAAGCAGCAGGTTGCTGCTGTGTGTCTGTGTGTATGATACAACCCAGGTATCAGATCCCTGCTCCCCTGCCCCTGGAGGCAGCTCCCAGAGGCAATGCTTCAAAGCATATGGCTGAGGCTCTGCTCCATTCTGCCCTGCTCTGAGCTCAGTGCTGCTTTAAGCTGGGAAGTAGATCCCTGAATAGGAGCCTTTGTGTAGAGCTTACAGTCCCTGCTTTTGCACTGGCTTTGCTGTTACCATTGTTTGGGCTTGGTATAACTTGTTCTGAGGGAAGGAGTCACAGCACAGTTTGTGTTGAAAGGGATCTTAAAGCTCACCTGGTCCCAACTCCTGCCACAGGCAGGGACACCTTCCACTACAGCAGCTTGCTCCAAGCCCCTGTGTCCAGCCTGGCCTTGAACGCTGCCAGGGATGGGGCAGCCACAGCTTTTTTGTGCCTCAAGAGGCTGCAGGAAACCTGGAGGGGGGCTTTGGACAAGGGTCTGTAGGGACAGGACAGGGGAATGGCTTTAATCTGCCAGAGGGGAGATTGGGATGAGCTTTTAGCAGAAGTTCTCTCCTGTGAGGGTGCTGAGGCACTGGCACATGATGCCCAGAGAAGCTTTGTGTTGGAATGAACTACTTTTGTGTTAAAGCATAATCCGTTGGAACTGAGGTCAGTCTCTGTTTTTCTTGCAGTTTTTTCAGTGGAAAAGAAGAATAGAAAAAAGTTTATTTATGAAGTTATGGGCTTGTCTTAGAGCTTCAGGTCCTAGCCTCCCAGTTGGATGCAGTGCCACGGTCATTCTTTAACCTGTAGCAACCAACACTTCATTAACACTTGCCTTATAATCTGGAAACTCAATTACTACTATTAATTACTACCACTGAGCAACAATTTCCCATCACTTATTCTTCCCCTACCACAACAGATGTACTAATCTCCATGCTCAAGGTAGAAATGAAGTGGAAAACTTTCCATGGAGTTTCAGAGAGGTGGTTTGGGTTTGTTCATTACAAGTGTCCTATAATGCTGCATATTGTTACACGCTGCCTCTTCTGTTTCCGAATAAACTCTGGTAGTGAAGTGTGAAACCAGAAACACTTGATACCCCATGTCTTGAAGTCACAGGGAATTACAATGAAAAGCTTTATTGTCTAGCAAAGATTGCTTATTGCTTGTCATCAGCAACAATAGTTTTTTTCCTTGCTTTTAGAGTTTGGAAATCTCTGCCAAGACACAAACATGAACGAAGAGTTTTTCACAGACCAAATTCCTTTTGGTTTTCCCTTTCTTTCCTCTATTTAGTAAGAGTTTTGTCTATTTGAAATGCAGGATTGCACTTGAAGCTATAGTTTAATCTAGAGGATTTCAATCTACAGAATGAGAGGTATGCAAATGTTGAAATAGATCTTCTAGTGAGGTTGTGTGTCTCTGTGGAAGCTGGTGGTTGGCCTCAAAAGTCATTAGAGGTCATGATCCTGTTTGGGATGAACCAAATGACCTCAAAAAGCCCCTCAAAAATAGGTTAATTTTGTGATTAATCAGTAACTTGCTAAAGTTTGCTCTCATATGTATCTAGTATAAACCCAGGCTCATGCCACTCCAGTCAGATCAGGATTTATACCAGGATGTTTCAGAATCAAATTAGGAAACCCTGGAAAAACACAATGGCAGTTCTGTCTTCTGGAGCCACATGTACTTTATGACTCCAGAGAGCTAATGAAAAACGTAGAAGACACAGAACGATAACTACAAAGGCATCAGAGGAGAAAGGCAGTGGATGGGTCTAATGAATGGCAGAAGATGATTCAGGGAGGAAATGTCAGTATACATTATACATGGGAGATAAGTATCTTTATAGCATCAACAGTTTATTTTGCTGAAGTTTGTTCACTGCAAACACGTAAGGTAAAGGATCAGAAAGAGTTGGAATGCATTTTATCTCTGTTAGCATCTGGTAATGAAGATTGAACTGGTGAATATTATGGTGAGTTTCCACAGGGTAGGTTCACTGCCTTTTCTTTCACATACATTTGGTCACAAAATTGGGATTCTGAGCAACCCCCTTAATGTGAATAGATTTATTTATTTTTAAATGTTAAACTGAGTTGCACATCATAGACCTCTCGCAAACGGAGGTGCTTGGGATAGCAATGACATCCTCTTCCTGCTATCAAGACTTTGGCCTTGTGATCTGTCTTCAACTTGTAACTGTCTTACTCTCAGGTAGTGAGTTATAGGAACCTGTATTTACTAACACTGCAGACAAGGTGAAACACTGAGATCCATCAGAAAATGACAGAAGTTCCACCAGAGACCTTGCAGCATTTCCAAAGACTTTCTGGTGCACAGTGGTGTTTTACTCTCTTCAGGCTTTCAAGAACTGACTGAAGAGTAATTTCGTATTTAAACTAAGTAGACATTTTCAACTGGCCAAACCACTTTATCTGTCAACCTTTGGGCCTCCTGTCAACTGGCTAAGCCTTGTCCTCCAGTGTACTTGCAGTTTCCTTTTAACCAGCAAGTGTTTGAGGAAAGTCAATGGCCCATATGCTACTTGCTGCAAACCTGGTACTTCGTTTAAGCCAGAAAGAGTCATTAGATCTTGTTTAGTCTTGCATGTAACACATACTCCGGGTTTTCAGCTGGCTGTCTTGGGTTTGAGTGCAATCGTTTTTCATTGAGGAGGAAGAACCTGAGTTCCATTTGTTAAATCAGTTTGGTTCTCATGTAGGAAGAGAGTGTAATCACAGATAATCATTGTCTCCCAGTGTCTTGACATTACAGGGAAGCAGCTATCTTGAGAGATGGCTTTCAAGCAGGGTGGGAAAAGTCAGGTTTTTTTCCTAATCAAATTTCATTTTAAATTTTCAAGTGATTGTGAATTATGAACAAAAACAGTCAGAGGAGGCTGTGTTTTGTGATCACTGCAAATAAACCTAATAAGTTACAGGTGGCTTTTTATTAGCTAAATATTCAAAAAGCCTCAAATATATGTTTGACAAATATATTCATCTAAATTGTAGGATAAAGTGATGAGAGAGTTCACAAAGCAAAGTAAAAAGAGGCAATTATTCTCCGTGTAAAGGATGTACACAAATGGTAACCATTGATAGAGGAGCAGAGTCATCAGAACCAGCAGATTCATCTGCATATAACGAGGACAAGACTCAACGGCTGAGGAAAAGTTTCAGTGACAACAATGGGAACATTGTTGGGAAAACTGTGGAAGACCCATCTGCTGAAGACATGTCTCTGAGTCATACATGGCGATTCAGAGAGCTGGGCATCCTGGAGCAATCTGGTCCTCAGCTGAAGGAAGATCTCAGCTGGCAACAGGCTGGACCTTCTGGACCTTCATTCTCAACACCATGATAAAGGGGAAAAAAAGAGGATATTAAAAAGAAATTCCAAACGAAAAGTCCCCGCTTGTTCAGTTGATGGAGTGAACTTTCCAGAAACTCCTACAGATTTCCAGGCTCTGAGTCTTTGGTTGAAACATGAATTTAAAAGTGGGGGGAAGGATGTAGAAGGGGAGTGTGTCATTTCTTTTGGTATTTTGTTTCCAGCTCTACCCTTTGATCTCTGCAGCAGTGTAGTTCAGACAATCTGTAGAAATATTGCTAAACCAAGTTACTTGGTTATATTTTACTTCAGCCATTTGTCAGCATATGCCATAAAAATTTTAGCTTTCTCTCTTGATCTTTATCAGAGATTGCTGTTTCTCTTTGATGTCTCCCTCCTTATTTGACATTTGGGTCTGGTTTCCCGTTTAATTATCTAACTCTCTATTGCTATTTTAGTTTAAAAGTTCACTGCAATATTTTACTCCTCCTGTTTCTCAAGTCCCTTCCTCTCTGTGCTCCAGCTGAGGCACAAGGAAATGATGAGGGTCGTCATCATGTCAGGGAGCTTTGAGCCTGAGCCCTCCTGTGAACCAAGGCGAGCAGAGACCCGATGGTCAGTGGGTTGCAAATGTGAGCTCAAATGCTGGGTCTCCTAAATCACAATTTCCAGGGGCCACTCTTTAATTAAATGGCAAACTGAGCCTGTTTCATGGAGGTTTGGAAGTCTGAAATGTGAACAGGAATGCAGTCAAAATAGCTGTAAAATATGTCATTTAATACAGCCATGGTTCCTGCAGACCGTCTTATGAAAACACCATCCTCTGCTGTGTCAGAAAACGGAAGGAACTCCTCACATTTTGTAGCCTAGCCAAGAAGATTTGTACTCAAGAAAGACAAACTGAGGCAGGGTGGGCATTTTACCTCCCGTCCGAATTTATAGGAGTGGACTGAACTGGTGAGGAGCCGAGCCTCAGTGAGACAGTTCAGTGGATATTTGGTGTTTCTTGTATGCACTTATTCCAGAAAGGTGTCTTCTAATAGCTGGAAGCTCTTCAGGACAGCTGGCTCTTGAGGTTATTCTGAAAGCTGTAGGCCACTGAACTAGGTGGGGATGACCAAAGAATGAGTGATGACTTGATCTACTCAGTTTATTGCTGCTAAGTGTGGCCACATTAATGTGATGTATAAAGAGTTCTCTTGTTGTCTAGCACGGCTGGAGAAGTGCATGTAAACTAGTGAAATAGCCATGCTACTCCAATGATGTGATGAAGTCATGCTAAGATTCTACAGGGTCAGCAAGTGGAATAGAGAATCCCAGACTGGTTTGGGTTGGAAGGGACCTTAACACTCATCGGGTTCCAACCCCTGCCACGGGCAGGGACACCTTCCACTGGAGCAGTTGCTCCAAGCCCCTGTGTCCAACCTTGAACGCTGCCAGGGATGGGGCAGCCACAGCTTCTCTGGGCACCCTGTGCCAGCGCCTCAGCACCCTCACAGGGAAAAGCTTCTGCCAAAGAGCTCATCTCAGTCTCCCCTCTGTCAGGTTAAAGCCATTCCCCTGTCCTGTCCTGTCCCTACAGGCCTTTGTCCAAAGCCTCTCTGCATCTCTCCAATAACATCTTCCTAAGCTTCCTTTCTTTTATCATAGGGGAAAAAAAGAAAGCCAAAGCATTAATGACTTTACACTCTCAGGACAGCAGCAGAAAAACAAAGGAACTTAATCTGGGATACACAAAGAAGTGGGGAAGAGTGTGGAGTGTCTATAATGAGAAACAGTGGGATTGACGTGAAAAAGATGGGACAGGCAGCAGAGTATAGATGGTAGCTACAGTTTATTTGTAAGTCTCATTTTTAGGAGGGGATGATTGACACATGGATGGGCTGGATGAAGGTAACCTCCCTGATCTTTAACTTGCAGGTCACATGGAGAAAACTTTGTGAAAATCCTCCAACATGTAGATGTCAAATTGAGTGACAGCCGCATGTGAGGTGAATTGCATTTACTGGCTTCTTTACACGCATCACTTCACAGAAATGATGGCTGCCATTGGAACAAAAAGGCATCCTTCCCGGCTGGGGTCAACAAGCTGACAGTGCCCACCCATTAATAGAAAACAGTGTCATTTCAAATCAAATGCTGGGGAGGAAACTTCAGAACTCTATTAGCCAACACAGCGGAGAGTATCGGTGTTTGCCCAGGAATGACTGGATACCATTCCAGTGTTAATGTACAGCACAGTGTGTGGTACGATTTTCATCTGTAACAATATATATAGAATGCCATATGGCTGACAGCATGTACTACACATGTCAGGCTCTTCTGTTTTCTAGCTCCTTACATCTTATTTGCTTCTGTCTAATTATCTTGTTCTGCTGAAGGGAGGGAGAGAAAATAAGGAAAGCCAATGAGGATTCAACTATCAAAGGCAACAAATAGTGCCAGTTACTTAATTCCAGTGTTAATGTGGTTCTGCAGTCTTTCTTCCAAGATGCATTTGGACATCCATTGCTGGAGGTGGAATGTGCTGCTGTAATGAAGGCTCTATCTGTTGTATTTCAAACAAAAAGAAGAAAAAAGGCAAATGAAGAGGAACAGCCCTTCTTGATGTTCTCTGCTTATATTATTTAATTCTAAGCGTTGTTTTTCCAGCTGGAATGTGCCCATTTGCTTCCTCTCCTTAACTCCCTATCTAAAAGTAGCATCTGGACTTTTTTCCCCAGCAGAAAAGAAATAGCACTGAAAAGAATTGCTATATAATTGGACCTCTGGATGTGCAGTGGTCTAAGGAGCAACTCAGATGTTTAAGCCCTGAACTTCGGGGATTTTGTTGGGGTTTTTATATTGTTTAAAGGTCAAAGCCCCAAGATTTATCTTCAGAGATTTAGTCCTGGCTCATGTCAGTCACTGTTACCATTGTAAAGGCCAGAGACAGCTGCCAGTGCCCCCCACTCACTGCACTCCCCTCTTCCTGAGCAATTCATCCCTGACAAATATCTTGTCCTGGACTGGAAGGGAAAAGCTCCCACCTGTAACATTAATGCACAGGGCAGCGCAATGGGAACTATAGATAGAGGAGAGAAAACTGGGACTGACACCTGCCTAGCAAACACCATGAGCTGGGCAGAACTGCTCCCTCTGCTCCGCTCCTCAGCAGTGGCTGTGGTGATGGAACGCAAGGTTATCAGGAGCACAGACACAGAGCTGCTGAGAAGGGATGGGCTATAGAGCTGCCAGGGAGCTGCTGTGGTTTCCACCCATTTACAAAGCACGTGTGTGTACTTCCCTTGTAGCATCAGGCTGCAAAATCTGATTTTGTGTGTGGATTCTCAGTAAATTCAAAGAATCCTAGAATCGTTTGGGACGGAAGGGACCTGAAAGCAGTTCCAACCCCTGCCACGGTCAGGGACACCTTCCACTGGAGCAGTTGCTCCAAGCCCCTGTGTCCAACCTGGCCT
>JAOEHY010002166.1:17096-27869 GCA_025447955.1 Psilopsiagon aurifrons
TCACAGGGAAGAGCTTCTGCCCAAGAGCTCATCTCAGTCTCCCCTCTGTCAGGTTAAAGCCATTCCCCTTGTCCTGTCCCTACAGGAGCTTGTCCAAAGCCTCTCTCCATGTTTCTTGTAGCCGTTTCTTGTAGCCCCTTTAGGCGCTGGAGCTGCTCTGAGGTCTTCTCCATGCTGTGCAATGAGGTTGCAATGTGCTTTTCTTCCCCTGCATTACACAGTGCAACCACAGTGGTGAGATGCTGCCATGTGCACTCAATGCTATAGATGAATGAATCTGAATAATGGAAGTCTCCTGCAATGACAGGAACTTGAATAACCTTACAGCCAGCTTTGGGAAGCAAACTGCATTTATGTCTCACCAAGAGCTCAAAGTATGGCAGAAATCCTGGACATTTAATATATAGCTTCCACACAGCACGTGTTCTTGCAGGAGAAGGACATCTACTGCAAAACTTGTACACAGCCAGGTCTTCCCATGCTGGTGATGAATATTTATGCCATGAATGTAGAGTGGAAGGTGGCATCTTCTGTGATGAATGTGGGGCTAGATGCCATGACTACATTATTTCAACCACTTTATTATAAAAGGGTTACAATTTGTATTGCCTGTTGCCAAGCAGATAGGTACAGTAGATCTTCCCAGAGATCAAAGTGTGTCTCTAGGGCAGCCAGTAAACTAGTTGAGATTGTAAATGAGAGCATAGTCATTGATGTCTTGAGAGCTCGGCTCAAGAGATCCGAGGATATTCTTTCCCGTTTTCAGTTCATAAGTCTCTTTCTAGAATAGATTACTTTCTTTACACTTAAAAGCAATATTCATGGACTCCATAAGAACAAGTATTTTGGTAGGACATGCTCTGATCACATTACTCCCTGTTGTATATGGTCTTATTATGGACTGATGCTTCCCTGTAATAGAGAGTCATGGAGACTGATGTCAGTGATGTGTGTTTGGGGAATCGTATCACTTAACTAATTTCATCATATTTTATAGCAGGCACAGCCTCCATAGGAACTTTTTCAGCAGAGTGGGAACTCTTGGAAGCTCTGTTGTGAGCTGCAATGAGGGTATGAAGCAAAATAAAAGCAAATTAGAAAACATTTCTCAATCTTGAAAGAGGAGATTATCGCTATGGTGGGGAAAAGTAAATACAAATCACACTATGCCAAAAACTGCAAATAAACCCCCTCAGAATAAGCATCCATTTCATGGAGGGATTTGAAGTTAACTTTTAATACCCAAGCTGGGAGAGAAGTCTCAATTGTGTCTTTGTGCAGAAGATGCAGCAGAGATCTCCTTTATTATAACAAATCTGGAGCCTGTATATTGTAAGAACAACCTCAATGTGAAACATTTAAAAACGTGTTTTAAAGGTTTCTGTATGTTCCTTGAAATAATAATCCTAAACCGAAGTTCTCTGAACCACTTAGCTTTAGAGACATGCTTTGTGCAGAAATTACCACTGAGGAAATAAACAAGTAGGATTATGCTATCAATACATGCTATTCCCCAGCTTAGTGGGTGAGATACCACCAAGTGATGCATACCATCGCTTGTGCAACATGCTTCATAAGCACTGAAAGTTTCATTTTGGTGATCATTTTAACCTGTAGCATATGCTCAGAAGTGTAGCAAAAATGACGTTATTAGTTGTTAGAGAAGGAAATTCCTACTCCCCATGTGAATTCCTTCGGGATTTGTTTGCCCTCTCTGGATGCAGAGGATTTAATGAGTGACAAAATGCCATGTCAAGAACAGGTCTGATTATTGATGCTTTTTCATACTGAGAGGGGTGGGTTATTTGGGGAATTTCTTTGCTTTAAATGTGGCTCCTATTTTCTAAGGTGATTCCAGAGGGATTAAATTATTGCTGTTACAGTGCTGTGATTTTGCACCTACCCTTACAGTTTATTTATAATGAATTTTGAGACTTAATGTAATACTTTCTTAAATGTCAGTTGGTACCAACTTCAATGACATCTTCGGCTCCTTTCTGTCCTCCTTAAATGCAAACCCTTTAGTTTCCTCTCTGTCTTTGTTCAGGGGTCTTGATTACCCACTTTGGTTGTTACACAGTGTAGCTGTTTGCCTTATTGTTCAGATCCATCAGAGGACAAGCTAGGTTGAATGGCCAATGCAGTGTAAACATGTGTGACTAATCCGTCTGATATGGTGCTGGTTAGTGTTTAATATTCTGGGCTGAAAGATAATGTCTGAATGCTGTCAGATGGGGTGGGGAAGGGACAAGAAGCGGCTTCCTTTGGATCTGAAGAATAATCTTGAAAGGCTATCAGGCGGTAAACTGAGATTTGAACCAGGCATTAAAATATGTTGAACTTCTAGGGGGTGATTGTGAGTCAACCTTCAGGTTTGAGGGTTCTGAATATATTAAATAGCTAAATTACCCCTTTCATCTTTTTGCATAGAAGAAAAAAAAGTCACTTAAACATCTTAGTTTCTAAAATATGGGGAAAATATCTGTCCCTGCCTGCTGTGGTGGAAATGTGTGGGAATCCTACCTGAATCATCCAACATGACATATTTGCTCCCTGTCACTGGATTACTACTCTGGTTTTTAGTTATTTCCGGGTGAGGAAACATCTCCGTGAATCACAGATTGCGCATGAATGTTAGTCTTGTAGAAACAGGTGAATTGACTCAGGAAAAAAGCATTTGGCCTCAGAAATGTGGATTCTAAATGGTACTACTCTAAGATAGTAACATGCTGTGAAAAGAGATGACGAGTTCTTCCTTGTGAGGGTGGTGAGGCACTGGCACAGAAATTGTAATCTAAGAATAATTGGAATGAATGGGAAGTGTTCAAGACCAGGTTGGATGGGGCTTGGAGCAACCTGGTCTTGTGAAAGGTGCCCCTGCCCATGGCAGGGTGTGGGACTTCATGAGCTTTAAGGTCCCTTCCAACACAAACCAGGCTGGGATTCCATGATTCCAATGAGGAGACAGAGCGAAAACTAACACAGAGCTCAGTTCAGAGCTCCGTGCAGGTGGAGAGACCGGGCTCCAGCACGACAGCATCACCACAGCCACTGCATCACATCACAGCGGCTGATGGGCCGTGAGCTGATCTACAGCGATCCGGATGCTGCTGACAACCGCTCCCATCCCCATGGCAACCAAGAGCCCGGATACTTGTCCACATACTTTAGGAACCTCATTAAAGCAGGCAGCAGGAGAGCAGCTGTGGTCTCAATGTGTTCCGCTGACAGCGGGGGACTGTTTTTGCGATGCTCAGGTGATTTTTGGCCTTTTTTAGGCCAAACTGTTGAAAATGTGGGGTGAGAGGGACAGATGGCAGCACAAATAAACGTTGTCAATGTGGTTGATGTGCACACACCTTCTGCAAGGTGCAAAGCAGCCGTGTAAAGTTTTATCAACTCCAGTAATTTAGAAGAAAGCATAAATGAAGGACAAAAGAGTACAGATGAACGGGGGGGGGGGGGGTAAAAATGTTTTTAAGAAGCCCATTTTAAGAGCAAATGGGTTGAACTTAAGGCTTGCGGGAGAGCTCATAAAATGTTGCATAAGTATAAGTAATTAAAGTTCTTTTATTTTGATATATAATCAAGAAATTCACCAAAGCAGGGCCCAGATCAGTAATTCTTACCACTGCCTTCCCTGAGTGGTAATGTTAACACAGCAATGCTTGCTATTTCTATAGGCAGAGAAGTATCTTGTGCACTATAGGAATGAAACAATCCAGCCACTCACAAAGTCTGGCTCACAACTGGCTCTGTGGAGGTCTCAACTCGGGTCTGGTGAATCTCCCCATCTATTCTGCTCTGGGGAGATCCCTCCCTGCAGTCCTATCCCAGCTCTGGGGCAGCAGCACAGAGGGATGTGGAGCTGTTGGAGCAAGTCCAGACGGGGGAATGGAGATGCTGCGAGGGCTGGAGCAGCTCTGCCATGGAGCCAGGCTGAGAGAGCGGGGCTGGGGCAGCCTGGAGAGGAGAAGGCTCCTGAAGGGAGACCTCAGAGCAGCTCCAGTGCCTGAAGGGGCTGCAGGGAACCTGTAGAGGGGTGTAAGGTGTCCCTGCCCATGGCAGGGGGTTGGAACTGAATGAGCTGTAAGGTCCCTTCCAACACAAACCATTCCAGGATTCTGTGATTCTATGATTATTAGTGTAAATGGGACATTACACCATGGGGCTAAGCTGAAGATTGGTTTATCCCAAACCCAGTTTCAGAGCACATAGAGTGTTTTTTACATGATAGTGATTGCAATTATTTCATGTTCTCTATAGTTAACATATTTTGACTTAGGGTGTTGGGAAGCAGTAGAATCAGATTGTAATTAGATGTTTTACGTCCTAGTATATTGCAGAATTTTGAGTTGGTTTGGGCTTTAACTTTACTTCATAAATAAAGTGGAAAAGTGGTGGCATAGAGTTCTCATTCTCCTTTTCAATGCAAATAATATTGGTTGCATTACTGAGGAATGATTCCCTCTGGTGAAAGATGGTCACACAAAGAATATTCATGGTTCTGATCATTTCCAAAAGACCAGAGAAAGGAAGCAAAACACCGAACCATGTAGAATGAGCGTGTTATAAATCCTGAGATCTCAAAACCAGCAAGTCTCAACAAGAGCTAAAAAATAGCAATACTGTCATCCAGGTGCTTTAATATTCCCTGAAAAGCAATGACAGATGCCTCAGACCCTAAATCATAATTGGTAGATGCTAAACAAAGAACTTCAATTAACCACTAGTAAAGCAATTATTAATGCTGGCTTGAGTCCATTCTGCCCAGGGTGTTAGCCTGCAATCCAGTCCACTTGGCTGCCCAGGGCTGGCTGACCTGGTAGACACCTAAATTCCATGGATAATCACCTACATCGTTTGAAATTGCTCTGGGCCCTTAACCCAATAGCCAAGACTGGGCCCTTCATTATGAATGTGGAGTGTTTGTGGCCATTGATGGTCTCATATAAACCAGACATATTGCAGGACACGTGGACTAACTGGAAGGGCTCTGGTGGGAGGGGAGATGTTGTCTGAGCTCCTCTCTGGCTGCCTCATGAACTGTGTGCATCCACCTGCAGCACTGGGAAGAAAGACAGAGTCCTCTCAATCTCATTATCTCCTGGAGAGAGAATTTTCTTGTGAGGTCGATTCAGTTGCCCTCAGTGCCCAGGACATAGAGCCACCTTCTTTTGTCCCTGGACTGGAATGCAAACATAGAGCCCCACTACTGCTAAAATGATTGATGAGCACAGTCAGAGATGGAGACCTGGAAGAGCCTGATCCACGGTGGAGAATGACATCTGATGTTTCCTATTGCTTCCCTTTAGCCTGCAAGAGGCAGGCATTCATCTCCTGACAATGAAACCCACCAAGGGGTTTGTAAATCAATAAAACCCACCTCTTGCTCAAAAAGTCCTTCCTTTGCAAATAGTGATGGGAGCACTGGTCTGGCCACCCTAGAACACTGCCTGGGATGTACCTGTGTTCTCATCTCAAATATGTCCATTCTTACAGTTAACTTTAGTGAACTGAATTGCTGTCTAGAGGCAGTTAAATTTTGTATGTAGCTGTTGGGAAGAAGGAAATGCATTAGAGTGGATTGCTGTCTGGGACTCTTCAGGTTTTTCCTTTAGCTGCAGTGAAGATCAAGCAGTTGTATGAGATGAACCCACCTGCCTCTGATCCCAGTGCCTGTGCCTACAATCTCAGTCAGCAATTGAGACAGGTACATCAAAGGGACCATCAGGATATCCCCCTTAGAATAATATTTTCAGACTATTTTAGGAATGCCATCTGTATTAGGCATGGAGAATTGGACCCTTTCTTTTTTTGGCAGGTTTATTTGCTCATCTGCCGTCTTACATCTTTTGTGTACTTTGAATTCAAAATAAATGCATTGCTTTATATAGTCCCTGATCCAGGGCACTTAATTCGCAGCTAATTTTATTCCATTCATTGTAAAGAAAACTGATGCAAATGCCTTTTTTTGACTGTGTGAATAAGGTGACTAAAATGAATCTAAATTTAACAACTAGATCTGCGTTGTCTTTCTCCCACAGTAAACTCAAGGGAATCTGTGTACATTTAGTAACTAATGTGCACAAAACCAGCCTTGAAATGTGGTTGGTTTACCTGAGAGAGCTGGAGGGCCAACTTTATGACATTTAGCACAAGAGAGAGATAATGCCACTTCATATGTAGATATTATGTGACCAGAAACTGCAAGCAACTGTGATAAAAAGAGCTTTCAGTCACTAGCACAGCCCATAAAAGCTGAAGGAAAGCTACTGGGGCATTTCTGTGGCCAAAGCACTGCACATGTTTGCTGATGAACAGTCTATCATAGACCAAGTGTTGCTTTTCCAAGTGCAGCACAAAATGTTCCTGACACACGCTTGTCAGGATTGCTCACCTACAATTCATGGCTAATTTATAACTGTGTAGGTGTTGACCATGGGACAATACGTTGGAGTCTTGGCTTTGGTGGGTAGAATTATGCTCTGCGTCAAAGATACAGTATTTTAGCTGTTAATCTGTACAATGAATATCCAAAGTAGTATATAAGAGAAGGGAAATCTTATTTATAATGAACAATCATTAGTAATGGACACTATTATGGCAGTGTCAGAGGCAATTCATTCCAGAAGTATCTTGTGGTGAAGTTTAATAACTGATAAGGCCTTTACTCCTTTCTTACATTCATTTTATGGGTGCTTGCTTAACATACAGATATTTGTATTGTGCAATTAAAAGGAATTAATGGATTCCCCCCCAAAACATGTATTGATTTCAAATGACTCTTAGTAAACCCAATCAAACAGCGAGTAATTGTTTTATTTTGTCTCAGTAGTTTTAAATTGAGAAGCAAAATAGAGTGCAGTGGGTTCACCTGTATTCCAGGTCAGGCACTGAAAAAAGCATACAAGAACACTTTAAACTGGTAACAAATGAAATTCAACTCAGTGGACATTTTAGTATTTACGGTGCCCAAAGTTAATGTCTGGATCTCCCCAACTTCAGAAGTGTTTTTTGGTCAGGTTGGACACAGGGGCTCGGAGCACCCTGCTCTAATGGAAGATATCCCTGCCCATGGCAGGGGTTGGAACTGGGTGAGCTTTAAGGTCCCTTCCAACCCAAACCAGCCTGGGATTCTGTGATTCTGCGAGAGCAGGTCAAGCTGCCAGGACTTCATCTTGGAGATGTTACCTTCAAGGGATGTGTCCTCATCTGTAGGAAGGGATTAAAAGCAGATTCAGGTTGAATTTATCCTTTCCAGAACTTGTATGTCTGGGAAGATGATGTACATTTGGTGGCTTTCAGGTGGGCACATCCTGGGGTAGGGGGTCAGCCACTCAGCAGTGTCCCTTTCTGAGCCAACAGGCTCCAATAGGCTTTCAAACCCTTGTTAGCAGCATCACTTGGACTTACCTGGGTACAAGTACTGGTGAATTAGGAGGTGCAAGTATTCTTCAGCAACTGTGTCATTTCAGAGAGTCATTTTCAAGCACTAAAATACTTTAAATATTAATCTCTTTGCAATGAAATGTTCATTTAAAAGTGATGCTTAATGAGGTCTAATGTATCCTGAGATGCCGGCAGGAGAAGGTTTGTTCTGCAGCTGATCTTGACAAAGGAAGGTGGGCAGGTAATTAACAAAGACACTCAAACTTCCATTAGGCTTAATAAAACCTGCAAGTGAAAATGTTTCGGTGCAAACAACTGCTATTTGTGTTTCCAAACACCATTCTCTTCTCTCTGTGCATCTTTTCAAGATGCTTTATTGTGTGGGTTTCTAGTTGACATTGCTTGTAATAGATTTCTTGGAAATAGAGTTTAACCATTAAACATGAGGATGTGTGTCATTATTTTCTACAGCTAAATGCCTGAAGGTGAAGCTGAGTGAATTTAATGCGTTAAGAAAGGTAATTATCAGATACTCTTGATTGCCAAGATTCTTCCTGCTCCAATAAAAACTGATGGTGGCATAATCTGTGTACACGAGCATCTCATTTCTCCTTTATGACTTTGATTCAGGTTTGACAGCAGCACACAGCAATGTTTCTCCCTTATTTTCCTAGTTTTCTTCCCATATTTCTCCTGCATTTCTCATCTGTTTCCTTGTTCATCCCTATGTGTCACACTTCACTTTTCTTTAAGCAATAATTGGATGGTCAAATGGATCATTAGAGGCTAGAGGGAAGAAACTGGGGCTAGAGGGAAAAAACTGGCAAATTTTCCAGTAACAGCTTTTTTTCCCCCTCCTCTTAAAGCTGAGGTGTAACATTTGTCACAGCTTTTGCAAATCTTCTTTCTCAGCAGTCATGCATCAAAGGCTTAGAACTGCAAATGAATGATTTTGATTGCTGCTGCCCTGGGAAGATCTCCAGGGATGGGAGGTGGCAGGCTTAGCTGCTGTCCATTCCTGCCAGGCCAAATCCTGCTCCCAGGGAAGTGAGGCAGTAGGAATTTTGCCGATGACTTCCATGGGGCTGGGATTTAGCATGAAGAGCGCAGATGTTTTTCTTACAAGAAAAAGAAATAAATCAGGTTCCTGTGAGTTCATGGTCATCAACTCCCCAGATTTGGTGGAATTTGACATTTTGATTCTCTGCATTAAGCCAGTGTTTACGTGAGGGAAAGGGAGGCAATGAAGGATGCCTGAGGAGACAACAAGAAATAAATGTGGAATCTTTCCTCATACATTTGCATCACCAAAGGCAGAAACACCTTTTCCTTTCTCAGTTTTTTTTCTTTGGTCGGATAGATTGTTACAAGACCGACTCTGCCACCTCACTATGATAAAGCCTTAATGATAATGTTAAAACTGATAATGATCTAGAGAGTAGAGTTGAAACCAGGCAGAGTCAGGATCTTCTTCAGGATTCTTTAATCAGTTCACAAAACCCCATGCTACAAGGAATAGAATCCCAGCCTGGTTTGTGTTGAAGGGACTTTAAAGCGCATCCAGTTCCAACCCCTGCCACGGTCAGGGACACCTTCCACTGGAGCAGTTGCTCCAAGCCCCTGTGTCCAACCTGGCCTTGAACACTGCAGGGATGGGGCAGCCACAGCTTCTCTGGGCACCCTGTGCCAGCGCCTCAGCACCCTCACAGGGAAGAACTTTGCATCTTCACATCGTTACATTCTTTACATCTAAACTGATCTCCTACTGTTGCAGTTTGAACCTGTTTCCGCTCGCCCTATTGCTATAGCCCCTGATGAAGAGTCCCTCTCCAGCATCCTCATAGCCCCCTTCAGACACGGGAAACTGCCCTGAGTTCTCCACACAGCTTCTCTTCTCCAGCCTGAAGACCCCCAACAAGCCTTGCTGTATTTATACAGTAGCAGCAGTGGATTTGCCAGATAATACACAGGCGAAGTTCTTGCCAAGGAGGGCGTATGAAATAGTCTCTTATTTCAATTAATGCAATTATTCAAGGGACTTCAGGTGTTTGTAAAGGTGATCTTGAGGTCCTTTCCAACCCTAACTATTCTATGATTCCATAAGAACAAAACCCTCTGCCTGACAATGAAGAGCAACATGAATTGTCTGAGATCCCTGTGTTGCAAGGGCAGAATGGATCCACTGGTCGATAGCTCTTCTCCAGTTTTATAAAATAATGTTAAGAGCTACTGCTGTCAATACTTGCATGGAAGATAATTTAATAGCAGATTATTGCCATTCTATGACCTTAGAACCGACCCCCCCCCTTCATTAGAATTATATCCGTCTGCAAGTTGTCTGAAAAAAAACGGCTCTGAAAAGCACTCCCTGCTGCACTGAATTCTATAGCCCTTCAGAAGGAATTCCATAGAGCTGTATTACATATCTACAGATTTAATTCCTAGTGATTTCCATGAGGTTTGTTTTCTGGGAAGGCATGTATGAGAGACCTAATGTTCTACTTGTACCTGTTTTACGATACCATAGTTTTCATCCTTTCTTGTCTGTGGCCTCCAAAAAAGAATTTTCACTGGACCTTGTAGCTCTTCTGGTTTGGATTTAAGCTCTGTGACCGTGGACTTCATGGATTTGTGTGGGAATCCAAAGTTGGCAAATTCCAGTGGATCTGTGGGCAAAATGTTGGGAACCACTGCTTGATTTCTGTCCTTTCTGTCTACTCTGGCTGTGGAACAGAGAACGTAACCATCCCTCCCTGTGTTGTGACTGAGAATAGCTGCGTCCACGTTTGGGCTTGTGACACATGGCTGTAATCATCACCATTGTCATTTATTAATTTACACACATTCACATCTGCTTTTCCAATGTGAAGGGCGGGCTGGAATTATCCCCTGAAGTAGGAAAACAGGAGCAGATTTAAACCCAACGCGGTACTGCTGTGGTGTTACTTTTCAGAGAAGCAGCATTAGGGGAGTGGAGGGGATACTCAAGGAAGAAAATATCCCCGGAGTGAGCAGGTAATAAAAATGTCTCAGCCATAGCACTGACATGCAGTGTGTGTGTGTGTGTGTGTGTGTGTGTGTGTGTGTTTTCAGTGCCAGATTCTCCCCGGTGCTCATTGAAATGTGAGAATCAGTGGATTTATTTTTTCAGAGCCCAATACTTTGACCCCATTTTGGTGTTGAAATGCAGAAGGGTAACTTGTGTAGTGCAGAAGAAACTGTGTCCTGGGCTGCACCCCCAGAGTGTAAGCAGCAGTTAAGGGAGGGGATTCTGCCCCACTGCTTCACTCTGGGGAGCCCCCCCGCAGTCCTGATCCAGCTCTGGGGCAGCAGCACAGAGGGACGTGGAGCTGATGGAGCGAGGGCAGAGGAGGCCATGGA
>JAOEHY010002169.1:0-10796 GCA_025447955.1 Psilopsiagon aurifrons
TGAAGAAGCTTTGAGGGGAGTGAGAGGGTGGCTGCATGGTTCTGAGTTAATGGCTGGACTTGAACCGCAGCAACCATAATCGGCCTTTTTTCTGTTTTGGTTCAGGTCTGAAGATTACAAAATCTGAGGTGTGGTGGTGTTTTTTTTTTAATTTTATTTTTAGCAAACAGTTTTTAAGGTTTGACAATACATTGTCTTCAGATGAGTCTTGAATGTTGAGGAAAGTAGTACATATTTTCAGAATATTATGGAATACAATGATCAGTAAACTGAGGATCTTTTGAAGAAAGACTAACCCCATTTTTTTACATTGCCTTAAAATTTACTGGCTCCCGATTGTAGAGGTCGTGAGTAAGCATCTGTGAATAACAAAGAGGGACTTAGAAGTTCTAGTTTGAATGAATGTCTTTATTCCAGAAGGTATCAGGAGCATTTGCCTTGGACAGTAAGGTCAAAGAGATGCTGTTTTGACTTTAGATTACTCTAGGGCATGAGAGCATAGGCTAAATTACTGGCTTCCTCAAACAGGTGAAATATCAAAGACTGTGGATTGGACTATAAAATCATGGTTAGATTTGTTTATTTATAGAATAAAAGTTGGTTTTTTGCTTGGGATAAAGAAAACATACATTGTCTTTTAATCTTGCTGAGTAATAAATGTGAGGTTTTAGATTATGTAAGTAGCTGTATGTGTGTCATCTCTGGATAGTGTTGTCTGTGCTGGGGACTGAAAATATAGTCTGCTCATCCACTCTGGTTTTAGTTATGCAAGTTGCAGATTCCTAGAGAAATCTGCTGTCAGTAGTAGTATCTGTAGGTTCTTTGACAAGCAGGAGGAAAGTAGGAAGGTTGAATTGCATACAGAAGTAATTTTGAAACTGTTAAAAATGCTGTGTGAATTACATTATGTGGCATGAATTGCACAGATGTAATGGTTAATTATTAAAAATGAAAAAGAATTATCCATCCCTAAAATTTTCAGGTTATCTATCTAGAGGAGCTTGCTCGCATATAAAAACTTGTTATCATTCAAGTCTCTCAAAAGAGCTAACTGAAAATGAAATACTGTGCCAAGGAAAATGCATGCAATATTATGGTAATATTAGAATATGGATGGAACTGCTGTTACTGCTTGGGTTAATTACTGGAATACAGGTATTAAATATAGCTACTACCAGGGAATGCTGCCTAAAGGCTGTAAGGTTTTTTGAATGTTCTTACATTAGTGTGTTATTATAGTTGAGCATTAGGAATGTTGGTAGACCAAAATCAACACACAAAATATATTTCTGTTATGTCTGCTAAATACAAGTCTGCTAAAAGATTCATCCTTTTGATTTGTCTGGCTTTAATAGTTGGTAATAAAATATGAAGTTATAGTGCTCTTCAACTTGTCCTACCAGTCCTAGTGATTTAGTCTAACAATATATTTTTCTATAGTTTGTACTTAGTAGGGATAGATACTGGCTTCCTACAACGGAATTTTGTTACTGTTGCAGGGTTGTTGAATATTTTATTAAATGCATTCTGCTCTAAAATTGCTTCTGAAAAACTTCTTGCTTAGATTAATGTAATATACTCTTCCATTTAATTGTATATTTGAAAACAATGGCAATTTTCATTGAAATTGCTTCACATATATAAGTTAAATAATTCTATAAACTTCAAGCTTGAAATTCATAACAGTAGCAATGCATTCTATTACATTTGGTTCCCAGGATTTATTGCTGTTGATAAATCTATAAAATTTTAAATTACAGTTTTCGTATCCCATATCTTAAAATCTGTCCTGACACTGAAAACTCTCCTGGGAGAATTATCTATGGCAAATTTAATACATTATTTCAAAATTAAATACTAAAATGCTTCTTTGGTTAATCATTTCTTTGACATTCAAATAGGTAATAGTTTATTTCAGTTTTCAGTTCCTGTTGTAGTTTTTTTTAAGTTTTCTGAAGTATGTTTATGACTTTCTGTAGCCTAGGGGAAAAAAAAAAAAAAACAACAGTGTGTTTTGGGGTTTGGTTTTGTTTTGTTTTTTTAAACCTTAATATTTACCCTGTTACCAAATTTCCTTGGATCTGAAGCATCTAATCTTAAAGAGCACAGGAATTGAATTAGGTTTCAATTATTCTCAAAATAGAGAAATGAAAATGTTTGCTCTGTAAAGAGAAACTGTATTTAATGTGACTGGTACTTGCTTCATGTATTCAGTAGTATTGTACATTTGTGTTGCTCTTACTGTGATTTCATCTTTCAGGTCACTTTTCATATTGAGCCTTACAAAGATAGAGATGATCGCAGTATGTACCACAATGTCAAATACATCATTGACAAGTGAGTTCTTCCACAATGGTTTCCTTTGGGGTTTGTTACATGCTGGTTTAGGGGCCTTCTGTGTGTTGTATAAAGCTTGGAAGTATATACAAAAATGTGTACAAAGACTGAAGAGAACTGTAAGGAATTGTTCATATTACTGGAACGAAACTCAGTCTGAGTTTTAAATAGAGAAGGATGAATTTTACATAGATACTCAAATGTAAATTGCTTTGAACATTCATTAGTATCAGAAGTCATGATACTTCAGATTAAAGCAGTTAAAGTGGTAGCTACATGATATATAAATAAAACATACATTTTTATAGTGACAGACTAGCAGCTAGTGCTTTAGTATGTTGAACTGTAGTGATTTTAATTCAGCTTGACAAATTCTGCACAGTTACTAGTTGTTTTGTTTGTCAGTGCCTCTTATACTGTCTTATTTAATACTAAATTGCCCTCCAGAAAAAAGCTAATTCCCGTTGTGCAGTTTGACATTGTTACTCATTTCTAGTAATTTAAAGGTTTTTATTTTTAAGTAATGAATGGATTCATTATTTAATCTTCCAGCAAACAGTGGACTGAAAATTGATATGAATTGCTATGTACATGCAGTGTCTTGTTAAAATGTTTTTTGGAAATTATTTCAGTTTGTAAGCCAGTATATTCCAAGTGGCAAATTTTGTATTAACGATACTTGTTTGCTTTATAGATATGGAGGCCATCCAGCCTTTTACAGGCATAAGACCAGCACAGGCAGATTACTTCCCATGTTTTATGTTTACGATTCTTACGTAACAATTCCCGAAATATGGGCAAATCTGTTAACTGTTTCTGGATCCCAGACTATTCGGAGTACTCCATATGATGCGTTATTCATTGCACTTCTTGTAGAAGAAAGACATAAGCATGACATTCAGAGAAGCGGCTTTGATGGAATGTACACTTACTTTGCAACCAATGGCTTCTCCTATGGCTCATCTCATCATAATTGGGCAAGTTTAAAAGCCTTTTGTGATAGTAACAACTTGATGTTTATTCCAAGTGTGGGGCCAGGGTATATTGATACTAGTATCCGACCGTGGAACAACCATAATACCCGTAATCGTGTCAATGGGAAATATTATGAGACTGCTTTCAGTGCAGCCCTTTTGGTGCGACCAGAAATCATTTCTATTACATCTTTTAATGAATGGCATGAGGGAACTCAGATTGAAAAAGCTGTCCCCAAACGGACTGGACAAGTGGTTTATCTTGATTATAAGCCACATAAGCCAAATATTTACCTAGAGCTTACTCAGAAGTGGTCTGAGAAGTACAGAAAAGAACAAGAACAGTGGCTTATGTGAGCTGTTGCTGCTGCAGTTGTTTCTGAACACGTTGACTACATTGGGAAAGAAACAAAGGTCTGAAAAATCTGTTACTAAGTATTCTTATTATAGGTGTGGCTGAATTATATCTCTTGAATGTGTTACTACTTGATTATGCACTACTACTGAATTTGAATTTTGATGAGTAAAAATATGAGAATATTGGCATATGTGTTTTATTGAGTATTGCTGTTCAGGAGTATTCAGGGAAAATGATGGGACTTTTTTGTTGCTTTTTAGATGTCATAACTTGCATGCTGAGCTTCCAGAAGATGTATGGCATAACTTACATGACCAAAGTAGAACAAAAATTTGGCTTAGTTATTAGCCTTATTTTCTTTATTCTTGTAGTTGTGTTTCTAATCAAAGTGATGCTGTAATCTGAATTTTTATCCTGGTAGCTTCTCGCGGGATGCATGTCTGTAGTGTGTGGAATAATATGCATCTGCTGGTTTTAATGCTTTGCACAGAGGGCATTCTTGACATGTGACTAGCTTGCGGTAAAAACACTGAAGAGGTGTGTGTGATGCAACAGTAGTGGATTTTGTTTTTTTTAAAAAAAAGAAAGATTGAGTTCCAAAGAACTGCTGAAAGCTGCTGAAAGATACCTGGTTTACTTCCTTTTGTTCTGTTCAGTACACGGTGCAGACTTTTGCGAATTACTGAATACTAACCAGTAACATAGTTTTTTCTATGTTACCTTGAATTAAAAAAAAAAAAATAACCTACAAGTGGAATAGATTTTTTTTTTTTTTTTTTTTGAGCGGGGAGAACACCTAAATATGCAAAAAGATATACTAAAACATCCATTGTTGCGTGTTGTTTGTTAACCGACTGCAGACACATCTACTGTGTTTTTTTAAATGTTTAAAGAGTCTAAACCCAATATCTTACTAGTACTACAATAAATACAATTTAAGGAAAGTTTTGATTTAGAACGAGTTTAGTTTGGTAGAAATTACAGCAGCTACCCATTAGTTTAATTTGAAATCTGAGATTTCTATTTTAGATATAGTTGATCTAGTTGTTCCAGAGTTCAGAATAGCAGATCCTAAAATCTGGATATTATTCAGATTTTCTCCCTACCAATACTACTTACAATGTTATGCTTCCAAACATGTCTCTTCAGCAGTCCTTTTTTTCTTTTTTGGGGGGGCATTTTTCACACAACTTAGAATCATAGAATAGTTAGGGTTGGAAAGGACCTTAAGATCATCTAATTCCAGCCCCCCTGCCATGGGCAGGGACACTTCCCACTAAACCATGTCACTCAAGACTGACCAGCCTGGCCTTGAACACTGCCAGGGATGGAGCATTCACAGCTTCCCTGGGCAACTTCATAAAAAAGTCCCGAATTTTGGAATATAGTAAAAATTTCAGTGTTTTATTTATTCTGTAGCAAAGTGGCTTTATTTTTTTTTTATTGTCAGTTTGGTGGTGTTTTGATGAGGTTTTCTTCTGTGTGGTTTTTTTTGTTGTGGTTTTGCTTGTGGTTTCTTTTTTTTAATTTATTTATATGCAAGGTGCTGATCCTGTATTTTAGTTCATATGCTGGAACTGTTGTGACCTCTGGAATTCCACTGATTTCAGCAGGACCCATAGAAATTACATTCTTTGCTGAGTTCTCACAGTCATCTGTCCATGAAGTTGTAAGGTGAATGTGAGGACTTCTGGTTAAAAAAAGAGAAAAAACAAAAAAGTATGAATTTTTTTTTCCAGAGACCTTTATCATTCCAAATAAATACAAGTCCGGATTCTTTCTGGTATGAAAAAGGTTTGTTTGTGTATCTTTCACTTATTTGCAGTTTAATTCTTTTGTCATTTGTCTGTAGTTGGGAGATGAGGTGTCTTATGTTGCTCTCAGATGCTTGAAAAAAATGAAGAAACTGAGTGACACATATAACCTGGTGTGTTGAAGTCACCTCTAGAGTTACTGGAGTCGTATTGCTCATGGAATCATAGAATAGTTAGGGTTGGGAAGGACCTTAAGTTCATTAAGTTCCAACCCCCCTCCAATGGGCAGGGACACCTCCCACTAAACCATGCCACCCAAGGCTCTGTCCAACCTGGCCTTGAGCACCACCAGCGATGGAGCATTCGCGGCTTCCTTGGGCAACCCATTCCAATGTCTTGCCACCCTTACGGTAAACTTCTTCCTTATATCCAATCTGAACTTCCTCTGTTTAAGTTTTAACCTGTTGCTCCTTGTATTATTATCTCTTTATAATTTTTGCATTTTCCTACTGCATTTCCGCAAAGTCCAAAGTGCTTCTGAAGGAAATGTTTACTAATGCTTACTTTGTTTTATTTATGGTCAAGTGGATAAACTGAAGTAGATACAAGCATGACCATAGTCACAAAATAGGCCCTGAGACATATGAAGCACTTGCTAAGCTTTTAACCACTTCCAGGTAACCACTAGCTCCCTTTATTAAGGAAACTGATTATGCTTTTTTCCTATAAATCCCTTAAGTAGCTAGAGATATTTTTTTAAATAGAATTTGTTAATGCTTATGCTTTTACAGCCCAAAGAGCCCATATATTTATTTTAAATGTGAGGTAACGATTACATTTTTGCATATCAGTTTTGCATATATTGCTAAAAAATCTTTTGAATTGAAACCTTTTTAAAGGACAAGTCTTTTTGTTTTCCCTTTGCTTAAACTTTTGTCATCCACCAGTCTTCTCACTGTAGTTGTCTGAGCACTTTACTAGTCTTGACAACCTTGCACTCCCCTTTCAGCTCCTTTCTTTCTGGCACTGGCAGTTTATTTTCTCTGTGCCTGTAATTGTTGCTCTTTTTGTTACCGTTTATAGAAATATTTGAAATTTGTTGTATTGTACAACTGAGGTGATCTGTCTTGTTTAGGATATAATTTATGGTAACAGTGTAATGGATCTTCATTATTCTGGCAGACTTACATAATTGCTGTAAAGGTGTCATTTAGCCATGATGTGGTATGGGTCATGCCACGCTGGTGTCTAATGGGATTTCTACAAGAATTTACAGAATTTCTCTAGAAAAAAATTAAGTGCCTAGAAATTTATAGCTGCTGAGCATTTACTGTATTTTTATGTGCTTGATGTGCTTTAAAATATGCATATGCAACTGAATAAAATATTTCAGAGTTTAGAATTTAATTTGATGATCCTAAGGAGAGCTGATGAAATAGCAGCTTCTGGAACTACCCCGGCTGCCTGCTCACTTCTTTCTCTATTCTTAGAGCAAATACTAGTGCTACTTCTTGTCGTAGAAAATACAGTTTTGCCAATGGACTGCTGCTGCAGCCATGATTGGTTTTGGAGATTTCAATTAAAATTTGTCTGTGGGAGAGGCTTTGCGCAAATGTAAAGGAATAGGACCATTACAAGTGCACAGATCTGGTGTGAGGTGGGGGAAGGTGAATGTATTTAGAAGGTGATTGCTGCAACCTTTACAGTTACAGTGACTTTACAGTACAGCAACCAAAATTGGGAGGGAGGGAAGAATATTTATTACAAGTTTCAGATCTGAAATGGAATTTAAGAATATTCAGATCCTAGTTCACTTTGGCTTCACACCCCTATTATTTCTTTACTAATTGAAAAAAAGATACATTAATGATTACTTTTAATATTTTTACACTGATTCACTGCATTTGACTCATCTTGTTATATAGTATGTTATGGTACATAAAGTGATATACTGCATTTATATAGTACGCAAGAAACTCTATGAGAAGTTTTAAGAGATCATGCCATACTATGGCTTTGCAAATTCAGAAATACCTGAAGTTATTGATCACATACTACTGACTGAGTATCCCCAGAGGGGAATTGGTTTCTGAGGCAAGTAGCAAGTCTTTGTGGTAAGAGTTCTTTTTTTAAAGAAAACCTATGGATTAATTTCTGCTTCTGTTGGTTCTGATCAGGTAAATTGTTCTGGTTCTGTAAGCTGTCTCAGAACTGAAACTTAAGAGATCTTCTCTGAAATAAGAATTTATATTAAATCTTTTATTGTAGTGCATGTTTCTCAGATCTATACACTTGTACTGAATTTTGAGGGAAGAACATGTGTGTATGCTATTACTATTTCAGTGGCAAGCTGTAGATTATTGTGACTGTAGTTTCTGTACTGATCATCATGTTTGTCCAATGTTGTTTTTTTTTTTGAGGTGCCAATTATTTGTCTCTTAAGAGGTTGTTGAAGCAGAAGGGTCTTTAGTTAATTCATTTTTATTGTGAAACTTACTATGTATACACACTGCATAGTTTGAATTAACACATTTTACACATGCCTCGGGTTCTCTTGAAAGCCTTTCACAGGAGCATTTTCAGCACTGTTTCTAGTAGGAGAATGTATCTCTGGGCACATGTACAAGTACATACCCTAGTTTGGGGCACTTTTTTGTGAGTCTTTTACATCTAAAAAGAAATAAGTATTTACAAGTTATTTATCACTTAATATGAGCTGAAAATCTCTCTCCTGGTCTTCAGGTATTTTACAAGTGTTGATCCTCATCTTTCTGTTGCTAAGGTAGTGTCAGTATTTCATTCCTTTTTTCATTTTTTACTTTTGACTAGCATGTTAAATGTTGCATAAACTTCTAAAGTGATTGTATTTCTAGGGCTTCATAGTTGTAATACTCTGCAAAGAGAATCTACAAGATTAGTGGTACTGCATAAAAGCCTGATGCGAATTTGATATTGTATGGGTATGATTTTGTTGTGAACGTATAGTGTATCTTTGCTATGTATTGAACATGAATAAAAAAGATATATTTCTTTTTAATACCCTACCTGGCTGTGGCAGAGGTGCATTTGCTTACATACATACATAAAAACAAGTGTGTGTGTGTCTATTTATATATATTGTGTATATGCATAAAACTGAAGTAATTATTTTTAAAGTACTGTATCGTATTAAAATGACAGGCTCTATTCTGCTACTTTTAAGCAAGTAATGGTTTTAATTCCCTGTGATGTTTACAGAAAACCTTATTGCTTATGTATGAATACTTTCATGCACAATAAATACATACCCAAAAGTGTGATTTAAATGGAGTATGTGATGATAGTTCTATTAATGAGTTTTAAAAGTGAATTTTTACTTTCCAGTTCCAGTATATATGTAGAATTTAATTAGACTGAAAACAACAGGCTTATCACAGTGCTTTTAAGCAGACAATAAGTTTTCAAGCCCAATTGTATTACATCTTATGCTGCTGAGTTCATTTGTGCATAGTATATCAAGCTATCTAGTGTTGCAGGTTTCTTTTGAGTCCCAGGGTACTACTGTATTTTGTCAAAGTAAAATTGAAGTTTACCATTCATATAGAAGTTTAGGAGGAATGAGTATACAAATAGCCTCGCAGGAGAATGGTTTACATTCTACAATGGAGAATACTTCAGTGGGGTCAAGGAAGTATTTGTTGATAGTAGGTTGTGCTGTTCAGGTATAAAAACTCTAGAAGGTAAGGCTTACTGTTTCACTTAAGTTTCATGGAAATGTGAAATGACCTTTTTGGTACTTGAAACATACCTTGTTCTTCCCAGCAATCTAGCTACCTTGATAAGAAAGCAATTAAAGCTAATTCACATTTGTAGTCAGTACTGTGTATTTCTGTACGTGAATAAAAACTATTGTGAAATGTTGAATAATTTCGTCATTTCATATTTCCTTTTTGTAGCACACTGAAAGTGACTCTTCCCTGTAGTTAAGGTAGAATATTTTGTTCTACAATGCAAATTTTTTCCAGATAATTTCCTGACCCAGGAAATGCAAAAGGTAATCAACACAAAGTATAATTGACACTTCAGTAGGAGACTGGAAAGTACTTCTGCATTTCAGTAGATAAAAAGCCTCCTAGGGTATTTCATGTTACTTCATGTGAATTTAGTAGAAAAAAGAAAGAACAATGACAGAGTATTTATTGCCTTTTTAATCACTTTCTATACAGTGTATGGAGTTATATTCTGTAAATTCTTTTTGTGAAAGATGAAGAAACAATATTCAATTGTGTTTGCTTTCTTCAGCTGGGCAGTGTAGATGGAGGAAACAGTAATACAACGAAAGGCAGCTATAGCTTTCTGCTTTTCAACTTCAGTTTAGTCAAATTTAAAAAAGAAGATTCTGTTAAAATAATTTAATATCCAGAAGTCAGAAGTAATCAGAATATTCAAGTTTGCTTCCTAAATCCTTTATCTAAAAATTTGGGTATTAATGTATTAAACTTTTCGTAATTAGAGGACTACATAAGAGACACAGTTTTTGTTAGATGTTTTTAAAAGTTTGAAGAGGTGTTTTGCTAGCTGTGCATTGAGCTAACGCAGTAGCAGGTGGCTTGGGTTTAATTTGGAGGGGATTTGATACACCAAAATGGGCACTGTGCATCTGAGACCAGGAGCTGGTCTTCAGAGTTAGTTTTATAACTTCAAGTCACTGGTATGGAAACACAGCATGATCTCTCAAGACTGATTTCTCAAAACTGCAATGTGTTACAACAAGTAAAGAACAGAATAGAACTTTGTTTTTAGAATCCTAGTGAAAAACAAGACTGCCAGTTTGTTGGTTTTTTTAATAGAAATTTCTTGGAAAATTCTCATGTATTAGTGCAGAAAAGATTTTTATCATAAAGCTAAGATGGTCTGCTGATAAAGATCATGTAGGCAGTTACAGTTTGATAAGTATGAATTTATATATTACGATTTATATATTTCAACAATATTTCATAATGTCATTACTACTAATCAAAATAATAAAAACGGCTATTTATGTTTGGAAAAAAAGAACAGATTGGCTCAAAAAAAGCCAATAACCTCAGAAAGCAATGTTAATCTATTAGTAGCAACACTGAGATTTTTCAAGGGAGAAAATACCTGCCAACCATTTACTTTGTGAGAAGCTCAGCAGTCCTTATATTATCTTATATGATTCTTAGTGAAAAAATTTTATTTCAGGTAAGTGAAGGATCTACTTTCAAAAAATACATTCTGAAAGCGCAAATGGAAGTCAGCATTAGTCATACTGTTAGCATACTGAAAGTGTATTTGCCTTGCTGTTTGGGTCCAGCCTTTGGCAGGCTTCCTGATCTACTACTCACATTTGGAATTTGTTGCATATATATA
>JAOEHY010002172.1:0-15494 GCA_025447955.1 Psilopsiagon aurifrons
CAGGTTCCTGAAGAGGCCAAAGTCTGCTCTCTTGAACTCCAGGGCAGTGAGCTTGCTGCATGCTCTTCTCACTGTCCCAAGGTTCTCAAATTCAACCATCCCATGATTGCTGAACTATATCATATCATGAACTCTAGAATGAAGTAATTTTATCCTTTACACACATCTACCTAAGTGACTGTAAAAAGCCAGTTTACCCAACCTTCCCAATGTTTTATTTGGTTCTATTTTCATTTACATGGAAATATTTCTTTTACTTGGCTTCAAATTATTTGGCATACTCAATCTCTCCCTATCTCTCTTCTGTCATGTGCCTTGTTTATGTCATATTTGTTTTCATGAAACAGTCTATGTCATGCTATTCCACAAAGCACTCCTTCAGGATGCACTTTACTAGAACATTTCAACCCTACTACTGCAGGAACATTGTGTGGTTTTGCAATTCCTAGGCTATGCTGTGTAATCTAGATGCAGAGATTCAATCCGCCCCAGGAAGTTGTGAATGCTCCATCCCTGGCAGTGCTCAAGGCCAGGTTGGTTGGAGTCCTGGGTGACACGATTTAATGTGAGGTGTCCCTGCCCATGGCAGGGGGTTGGAACTAGATGATCTTAAGGTCCTTTCCAACCCTAACTATTCTATGATTTTATGATTTGGGTTATTTCACCCTACGGTACGAATGAAAGACATACCAGCTGGGACACCAAAAGCTATGTGATCACTATGAGTGAACTGCTAACAAGCAAGCTCTGTTGCTCTAGACCAATCAGATCAAGTGCAGCACAAGGAGGGCAGGCCTAAACTTGTTCCCAGTTCTCCATCTGGCTCAGGCATCACCGCAACATGCTCCACCGTGCCACGTAGATGCTACCAATGCTTCTTCCCTGGTAGGATCCACTGGTCCCAACCTTTAGTCTATTTATGCTGGTAGATTAACACTTGACAAGAGAACAAAATACCCTTTCAAGTGTACATAGCTGGGGAGAAGAAAACCAGCATTCTTGGTAAGTTTTCTTGTTTTTCCTCTCCTTCCCCCTCCCTCCAAAGCTGAAAGGGTTTGTTTAGGTTTGTTTTTTTTAACATCCAACCAGAAGAATCACTAAACCTGAAATTTGCACTGGGCCTCATACTAATAGAACTGTCAAGAAAGCATAACAGAAGAAAGACTAGACTGACACATTAGTTTCTGTGAAGAACGAGAAATTTTGTGACATATCAGATGTCATTTTTCAAAGCCACAGTCCCTCTGGTGTAATCTCATGCCACTAAAATGGATTACACTTTGATAAGTGACCACGTGATTTTTTAGAATCTGATTAACATCTGACAGATGCTAAGCAAGAGCATCCCATTTGGGGTAACTGCTATTCCTTTCATCACCAGGGAATCCTCAGAACTAAGCCTCCAAATCCCTCTACTGTGCAAGGCAGCAGCAGCAGTTTACAAGACAAGACATCACCTACACCTTCACCCCTTCCTGACCTGCCTTATGTAAGGAAAACCAACCAAACAACTCAGTAAGGCCACACTGTCAAATAGCTAACAAGTTTACACAGTATCAACTTTTAACCCTGTGTCATGTGTAACAGTATGGCAGGTTGGAAATAAAACCCTTCTCATTTCCAAGTACCTCCGTCTAGTGATCAAAGAACATTAAAAAAAGAAAGCAAGATGTTACAGAGTTTAAAAAGGGAAATGAAAACATGCGCACAGGCAGAGAGGAAGCGAGAAATGCCCATCTGTTTGATCCTTTCAGTGTGGGCATGTACCTGAAAAGTAACTACTGCTTTTTTTTCTTTTAAGTTCAACAACTGTATCACAACTTAAAAAAAAAAAATCTTCCTTTTCCCCTTGGATTAGGAAGTAGGAGAAAAAAGAATAAGCAGACATTCAAAGGCAAATTAAAAACTATTTTCCATCTCAGCCTACTTTATTTCCCAAAAATGCAGTCATGGGCCACCTTAAGAAAATTAAATGCTGTGCTTTGCACAATAGTCTCATATCTGTCTTACAACCATACTTAGCTTGCTTCATACATGTATAAGCATTCTGTGCTAACATTAATCATTCTGCCCTAGCTAGGCAAATGAGTTACGTAGGCACAGCTTTGTGATGGTTCAGCTACTCTGATTTAGATACGTTACTATGCAACATGCTCTGCTTGTACAATATATGTAATGTAGATTACTTCTAAAATCTTTAGAAAAGCAATGTAGGTAAAGGTGGTTCCTGTTAATAAGCAGGTCTTTCTTCCTTTCCTTGAATACCTAACTTCAGGGCAACAGTACAACTAAGATTACAAATACACAGTTATTTGACATAAAAAGATTTTAATTGAAACAAAAATCCTTTCATTTAACCATCTAATGCCTATGAATTTTGCAAGGACTAAAACAAGAACACGCATGCAGAAAGAACTTTCTTCCTTTCTTCTGCTACTCAGTTCGCCAAACTCAGGTTACAGCAGACTAAAAAGATTTATTTTATCAAATGCATCATTTACCAGGAGCTCTCCAAATAACTCATCATCAAAAATTATAACCAACAGTGTTGCCTGTACAGAATTTGTAACTAGTTGCAGAATTTCAGCCACATTTGAGAGAAGAAAGGAGAAGTCATGCTATCAATAACCAAAAACTGACAGGAAAATGCTCCGAGGGCTGGAGCACCTCTCTTCTGAAGAAGACAGGCTGAGAGTTCAGGTTTTTCAGCCTGGAGAAGAGAGCTCGGGGAAGACCTTAGAGTAGCCTTCCAGTACCCGAAGGGGCCCTTAGTACTACCCGTGGTCCCACAGCTTGCTGACTTTCCTATTTAGGAGAGGTACTTAATTTGGGCGAAGTATTATTAAAAAAAGAAGAACAACTTTCATTTCAGTTTCTGGGAACTACTTCTTGTCCCATTTTCACTGTTAAAAGCTACTTCCATTCCAGAGCCAACCCAGGTTCCAGTCTCAGGAGTCAGAAGAGATCCAAGTGATGAATTCCAAACAAAAATCTGCAGTAACATTTTACATAAGTAACAATGGGACAACAATGTTATCACGGCTGAAAGAGATTGCTACAACACTACAGACAGAACAAAAAAAGGCTTCAAGAACTGGTAAGCCACATTTCGGAGACCTCTGAAGATCATTAAAGCTAAGTCTTACATCATGACTATGCCTAAGAAGATCTAGTTGAAAATGACAAAGTTACAGATCTAAGTCTTGCATTCTGCAAAACGAGTCTGTAGATAGCAAATCAAGGAAGAAAGTAAGAGACGGCAACTGCAGAAGAGTAAATTAAAAAAAAATAAAATATAATGGATTTTTACCATCAAAATTTAACTTCTCTATCACACATCTGTATGGCTGCCTAAAACAAAAAGAGGTCATGCCAATGATTTTAGCATGGCTCATTGGAGCTGTGACAAGGAGGAGAGTGGTAAAGCTTTTCAGAGGCCCTAGGTAGCTTTATCCTATAAGGTTTATTCCTAATCTCCAAAAGGAAGACAAGACAGGAAAGAGACACAAAGCAGGGGCAGAAGGGAACATATCACCCATGCCAAGGTCCTCAGTGAAAGAGTGAAGCCTGTATAAAGAAAAGTTGAAAACACATAAAGTAAAAGAAAAAACGCAAATACATTATCTTCCCAAAACTTCCTCAACTTTCAGTAGTTTCTGACAGAACTGGGAATTTGTCCTGCGGTGGTTTACTTCTAAGTAATGGGTCACACTGAGATCAATTTTTTCGTGTAGGTTTCTTTTTTCTTTGGGGGTGGTGGGTGTTGGTTTAGGCTTTGCTGCTTTTATAGACATTTGCAGGACATCTCTCACTATTTAAACCCAAAGCACCAATTCAAAGCATGCCAGCATCAGAGCCAAAATCCAGCATTCTGGGAATTCAGATCAAGGAAGTCAGAGCAGCCCAACTGTGACAGAAACAGAGAAGCAAACAGAAAGGGAGAGTTTTCTGCATGTGTATTGTTAATTCAGAACTCCTAGAGCACTCTATGCAGCAAACTGAGGTGGGGGAGTATGAGTTCCTGAGTATTAACGTTCGCTGTAAATAAATACAACAGTACATACAGTCAAGCTTAAAAAAAGCATTATAATTTTTTATGAATCAACCTCTACCCAAAGGAAGAATCTGTGCAGCAAATAAGCGCTTCTTCAGGACTTACCATTTGATTTTATTTCTCGTACATAGTTACTTGGAAACCAGCCTGTTTTGCCATTTAGAGTTCCTTCCCACCAGCCTCCTTCTTCCACTCTTGTAACATGAATAATATCGCCTTTTGAAAAAGAAAGTTCGTCTTCATTTGTCTGTTGAAAATTAAATTTTGCTCTCACCACCAACTGATGGTTGCCGTTATCTGTCATGTCCTAGTGAGAATACAAAGAACAAAAGATCACCTTCGAAATTTAAAGGATTATTCCATGAACAAACCAGAAGTATCCATAAGATGGAAACAGCCTCTAATCCACACACAACACTCCCCTCACATTTTGACTCTAAGTACTGTAAGGAAGTGCCATTGTAAGGATTTGCTATTTCCAGTATTTCTCTCATTTTTAATATATGGATTTGCATCAGTCCCAAGAACATATTGTCTTAGTACAATCCCTTCAAGTCAGAAGATGGTAACAGAGCTAAAATAAAAATAATTCCCATTCGCCCACAAAACCAAATTTTATTTTCTATATACCGTATAAATGGAAACTGCCTTTGGCAACTACAAAGAAACAACAGGTTTGCATTTTTACCTTAGAGAGTTTTTTTCCTAAAACTTTCTGGTCTTGGAGGGCAGAACTGACTTAGGTTTAATTTGATCCTGGATATAAATAAAGAGTTTGCAGCTTAAAACTTCTTCACACACCCCCCCCCCCAACAGAACAGGTTGAAAAGTTCCACACCTGAAAATGTGTAGTTCTCCATGGGCTACCAATGGAGGACAATGTTCTTCAACAAAAACTATGAAACAGGCGATTTACCTTGAATAAGTACTCACAAATCATTTGTTTCAAGGTTAGCAATGCTGTAAGTCTGCAGCACATCAGAATTGCAGCTGTCCACACATATATATGCAAATATATATATATTTTTTTACCCATCCCCTATTACAGATGTGAAGGCAGATTATAGCCCTGTCACAACCACCAGATATCAGAATAGCTACTTCTAAGAAGTCTTTCAAATTACTGATGTTTAAATTCAACACTTCTTTTCTTGGATGTCAATTTTGAGTATCTGCATCATTCAAACATTTCATGAGAGTTAGAGCAAACTTTTAAGTTAAAAAGCTAAATAGTTGGACATCTTCAAATAATCCAAATACAATCTATTGCCCTGGAACTGGGAGGACAGCATTATAAATCATGTCTGTCTCCATTATAGGCAAGGATGGATACTTCTATAACTAAAAAAAATCCTGAGAAAAATGACTGTAAAAAAATCTACTACTATCCAAGCAGCAGAATTTCACCTGCATGCCATCTAGACAGACGAGATGATTAAAAGATGTACTGCATATCATCAGTGGGATCTTATAACACATCAGCTTAATTCATACCCACAGCACATCATTGTATCACAACTCAATTTAACAGACAGACTTGCAATGGCTGAGAAACTTTAGGAGAATGAGGGCAAAACCAACTTTGAAAACATGCAGAAAGCTCAGCACATTTGGCAAGAACTGTTCCAAACTGATTATCTACTGCAGCAAAACCAAACTAAGAATTTTTGGAGTTTGTCCACCAGCTGTCTTGCCCTCCCCTCCTGCACTTCTCTGTCCCTATGCAACATTCTAAAGAGCTGCTCAGATCACCAAGGTTATAAAAATATTTCAGAACTCTGATTACTTCAGTGATCCAGCTAACAGCTGGTCTTACTAACAGCTGCATCAGCAAAACTGAGTGGGTTGTGAACAGTAGAGTGGGAGCTGGAATTAGTGGCCTAGGGCAAGAACTTGCATAGGCTCTACTACCAGATAAAACACATCAAACCACACCTAAGAAAGTTTATGCAGAGGACTGTGTTTCAAGTTTCACACAGCAATCATCACATAGCTCAAAACAGCCTCCTTCAAGCATGGAAAAGAGCAGTTTACAGTAGGGATTCTGAACCCTCCTTGAAAACCTTTTAGTCAGCAAAAGAACCCTACAGTTTCAATACAGTACTCCATCCTGATTTCAGCTGTACTTAAAACAGCTGCCTATACCACTCAGTACTTGAAGGCTAGTTGAAGGATTAACCTTGAAATATAACAGAAAACAGGAATAACTACCAATACTGCAACATTAATACTAGCAGTTTTGCTGAGGTTTGACTGTCCTTCAATCATTGTTCCTAAACTCTGAGACACGAAGAAAATGAGATTTTTTGCCTTCGGAAAAGCAAGTCCTTATACTGCAAAGAAATAAATCCAGGGAGATACTGTGTATGCAGAGAACATGGAGTGGTAAGTAAGAAAAAGAATAATCAGAAGTTCACAGATAGCTGCATGTATTTTGGAACATCATAAGAAAATATACAAGAATAGAATGTCACGAGCTTGAAACAGATGTGAGAGGATACAATTACTCTGCTACACTATAGTTTACTTAGAAATCCCATTTAAAAAAATAAATAAAGCCACACCACAGCATGTTTCACTTCTGCAACTTACCAAACTCCGATACTGTCCCTGGAAGAGTTTTGAAGCTCTACCGTGTAAAGACTGGGATCCCAGAGAATCAAAAGATTTTATCCGATGAGATGAGGGACGTGCACATACAGAGTCACTGCCTAGCCCTATGTCTGCAACAGTAGAGAAAAAAAATAAGTAGATATAAGAATCTGAGAAATGTGCATGTAACTTCAGCTTACCTCCAAAATTCACATGCTTAGAGCAGATACAATATATCTGCAGTTTCTCAGTAATTCAAGATATAAAATAACAATAATAAGTAATCCAAAATCCTGAGGCACTGGTTTCTTCTCCACACAGACAGGGAAACAATTTGAGCTGTTTAGAAGAGGAGGGTTAGGGTTGTATTTCTCCATTCCCACTCACTACCAGTCTATTTAAAGGTAATTAACCAGCATCATTTTAGCTAGTGGCCAAGAATTTTGAATGCATAAAGCTTGCTTGAAGTAAAGCCAGCCACATCTGTTTCTTTGCTCTTCCACCTCCCCCCCCTTCTCAATTAAAACATTCCTTCCACTGTCTTTTTTCCTATGCTCCTTTGTCTCATCCCTTTTTTGCCAACTAAGCTATTTCTTCTTTGGAGGAAGGGGGAGGGATAGAAGGAATAGAAAAAAGAAAGACACTTTCAAAAAAAAAAAAGAAAACAAAAAAAAAAACCCTAAAAAAACCAAACAAAAAACCCAAAAAAACAACAAACCTCCCGAAACCTCTCCCCTCTTTCATATCTGCACTCTGAGAAGCAGAGATGAATCTGAGGTGCTGTTCTGAAGGGCAGTGTTAGGTGCTGTCACAGGGTGCTACAGTGGTCCCTGCAGGCTGGGAGGCATCAAGGTTACAGCAAGGCTCATCCCACTGCTCCAGCCAGAAGCAGGGCAGCTGGGCACCGGAGCAGTGCCAGCCTTGGACATCAGGCACATACCTTGGGACAGGATGTCACCCCACTCATGGATGGGGTGGGCATTAGCAGGCCACAGCCAGACATGGGACAGGGCTGAAAGTGCCTCCTAAGGTCAGTGCTGGCCTCTCACAGCACTGCTGGGTGCCTCTCCACAGCATAATGTTGGGACCAGCTCCCTCAGTCCTCAAAGCCAAACCCCCAGGAGGGGGGATGCTCCCGGGGTCCTTGCACAGCTGTCATATTCAACAAGCATTGCTCCTTTGCACGAGTATGGCAAGCAATTCCTTTTCCTCAAGTTTTCCCACATAAATCAGTGATCACCTGGGCTTCAAGGAGCCCCGAAAACAGTGCAGCATTTGCCATTTCAAACCTAGAAGTCCTCACTAGATTACACAAGCTCTCCTGGATTTTATGCCTCTGTCACTCTCTTTCCTAATAGTTGCTTTGCTTCCAACACTTGACCTCTGTATCAGAGGTACACGACAGTCACCTGTTAGTTACTTTCAGACTAAAGCAGACTGATTAGGCAAATCCAAGGGGTTTTTTTTGTCCAAGATAAATGACACATACAGCCTCAGTTCCATGTGGAAACTGGGGAACAAAGAGTATCAGCTGTTCAAGGGACAACTGAAGGGACAACTCAATTCATCTGAACTTCATCTTCTGACCTCAGCATGGCATTCAACACCAGCTGAGATGAAGGAGGAGGAAAAGGGCTTGAGATTGACTACAAGCACAGAAGTGTTGACAAAGGATCGTTCAAGTCCACAGTAACTGAGCGGAAAACACCTTTCTCTTTGCACCTCTTCAAATAAGCCTTTGTTAACCCTCAAAAAAAAAGCACGTAAACATATGCTCCCTAGTCATATAATGTAATATTAAAACTATCAAGCTGCATATTTTGTGTGGACAGAATCACAGAATACCAAGTTGGAAGGAACCTCAAGTTTCATCTGGTCTAACCTTTCTTGGCAAAGCCTGTCTTGGACTAGATGTCCCAACACCCAGCATCATTACACACTGGTCATAAAAGACCTCACACTTTGTGAACCTCCTTTCCCAAAGGCACTTAAAGGCGACTGCATTAACATAAAACCTGGCCATTATAGTCCCCTACAGAAAGGACATACATCTGTGTTTTCACAAACGGCTGGGAGAGAAATGGATTAGATCATGGGCTTCATTTGTAAATCGTAACTTTATGGCTAACATTAATGCTACCAAAAACTCTAAGGTTGCCATAACTATCATCAATTAATAGAACTTAAGGATTAGAAATAACCTGAAACATCTCCATGTCCTGTTTGCCATGTTTCCTGACTGCAGCCAAGCAGAACAGACACACCACCAAATCCAGCATCATACCTTGACACAGTACTCAGGCAACCAGGATCAGGTTGATCCATGGCAGTGCATTCCAGCCCCTGGGCAATCCTAAAACAGACTACCTAGAATTCATTCAAGTGCAGTCTGATTTCCCAAATTTTCCACTTCACAACAGCAGAGCTAAAGAACACCAACACAAGAGCACCTTTTGAGGCCTGAATTAGAAATTGCATGTATGTGTTTAAGATGAGAAGAAGGAAAACCACCACAAACAAGCCACATGCAAATTTCAAGTATTTTTACCAACAGTACCTGAATACTTCCAAATCAGTTTGATTTTCTGTAAGATTTAAAAGGCTTCCAGACCCCATGTATCCATTAAAGTTTCCATTAAAATACTAAATAAAGCATGTTCAATGAATTTCTCAATGGGATTATTGGGAGAAAAACTTCAACTCATGAATCTTGA
Source organism: Psilopsiagon aurifrons (assembly GCA_025447955.1). Classification (NCBI taxonomy): domain Eukaryota; kingdom Metazoa; phylum Chordata; class Aves; order Psittaciformes; family Psittacidae; genus Psilopsiagon; species Psilopsiagon aurifrons. The sequence goes on from JAOEHY010002172.1 coordinate 9,361, forward strand.
ATGGCAACAGGATGTGCATGTTTGACAACATTCATTTGGTAGTTCTCTCAGAAGCTTTACTGTTCCATCCATCCAAAGATTTCCAGGGTTTGTAACACCATTTCTTCTCTATCGCTAACTCAACGTCTCTATACTAGTTCTTCTCTTTCTACAAATAGCAACTGAAAACTTGATCCCACCCCTCTGAAGTTATGAATTTGATGGAGTGTGTATCCATAGCAGCCTTTCATCAGTCTTTGTGCTCATCACTCACACTCCTTCCATTGCAGAAAGGCCCATCTCAGAAGAACCTGTGTACACTTGAAATTCTTGAGAATCCATATGGGGATCTGAAAGTCATCTTCCAATACTAGAGGAGGGAGTCTAAAATGCCTTCTACACAGTTACCCAATTAAAGAAAACTGTTTGGAAGAACAAACAGTTCTTGGTCAGGGAGATTTATGCACTGCTGCTTCCTCTTAGGAATGAGGTAACACCACAGCTTGCATGTGGTTTTGATTTCTGCTTCCATACTACCATCACCTCCCAATGAAAGGGATTAGCTTAGGTTCTTTCTAAGCCAGATGCAATTGCAACTATTTGATGTGGGTATTAATCTACTGACATCTGGATGAAACAGCCGCACTTTTTCTCCCCCTTTTAACACAGCTATGGTCAGTGTACAGCAGCTTTAAAGATGTGCTGAAATGACCTGCATTTGCACTTGCAGTTAAGGTGAAAGGCAGCATCTACAACTGCTGTAAATAGCTCCAAAGAAGTCAATGGTATTGCTCTATGCCCACTCATTAGAACTAAGGATTTGATTGTAAAACTCACTCCTGAGGGTGTTCTCATGCAGGGAGAGGAAGGGAAGTCATCAAAAATAAAATCTCTGCTGTAATGAATCAGAGGAGTATTACAAAAGTGACAAGGGTACTTATCATAATACTATTAAACAACAAAACACCGATCCGCACCAGTGACTTTCATCAGCTTCCTTTCTTCCTCACATAAAAATTGACAACTATGGTCTATTTTGTAATTATCTCTCTCCCCAGACACTAATATGATGATCACTACTGGAACTTGCTGCTGACACCGTAAAGCCCTATCACAGAGCAGCAAGAAGCTTAAAAAGGGTCACCAACGTAAACATTCCCTGATTGTCCTTGGGTCCAGATAGCATGATTTAGCGCAGTCTCACCCCACAATGAAGCATGGACACTTCTCACCTGTGTGGTATTTCTATAGCTCCCTGCTTCACACCAAAGAAGTTGAGGTGGGGGTTCATGAGTTCAATCTGCTATCTAAATGAAACATACATGGCTTAAGAAATCAAAGATGTTGGCTATCCTTTTGTTACTTTCAAGGAAGGCTCATACCAGGGAAAGAGGAGTGGAGAGAATAACAAAACCTTGATAAGATTGTTCAAACATGGGAAGACAGAGCAGAGCAAAAGTTAACTTTAGAATTTCAAACTGGGGGAAAACAGAAAAACAAACAAGAAAAACAGGCCCTTTTTCACTAAGAATTCTTGCCAGCTAAAAGGCTTAGCCTTAACTCCACTGCAAAACTTCCTTTTGCAGAAGAGACTAGAGAACCCAGAGAGGCCACCATCAAAGTCTTAACAAGATGAACTGCAACAAAACCTCTTCTAAAAAAAATGCTGCACTTGTTCCTTTTATCATGCACATATCAACAGGTACAAATACACATTGATGTGAGTTAAAGGTAATTGTGAGTGAGCACCAAGACAGAGCAGAGTCTACTTACCTGCAGTCACCTTATTTAAAGCCACGAGAGAGCTGAGAACTTTACTGAAATTTTGTCCCTGATACAGGTCATTTGCATCAAAAGTCTGAAAACAAAAGAACATGCAGTAAGTCACAGAAACAAGCCTTTAAACTAAGCATTTCTATGGTATCATGCAAACCGCAACTGCAGAACTAACCAGTCAAGATGTCAGCTTTTCAATGGCTCTTATGGACCAGTAAAACAATGTGGTCACCCCCATCCTTTAAAAAACAAACACCCTTCTCTCCCTTTTTTAAATAGAGAATATAGAGACAGCTGCCTCTGAGAAAACCTTGAAGAACATATTCGCTAAAACTATTAAGTATTACTTAAATTACAGGAAAGTTGATCAATATGTAATTATCAGGAGAGAGAAGCTTTCCTCAGACATTTTGGCCAAAAGTGTTACTGGGTATCACTACTGTTGACACACTCCTCATTTTCCATAGCAGCTCACAGGCACTGTACCTGATTATGCAGAAAGTACGTCAAAAATTACTACAAATACTTTAAAAAGTACTACACAATGTACCTACTGTCTCTTTCTTCTATGAGACACAGAGGAACGCTGCAGTGCCAAAAATTAATGAATTTTACACAAAGTTGCTGGATAGGTCAGATGGAGAATGAGGTTTGGGAAGGGGAGAGATGAAACACGAGGGTCATTTTATTTTTCTAACTGTGGGAAAGAGATCCAAGCCTTAAACTATCTTGAAGAAAACACTCCAGCAACTTTCAAGCACTGGGTGATGACATTAAACATCTGGATTTTCAGGGGGGGAAGAGATTTTTAAAAAGAAAGAAAAAAAAGAGAGACCCATAATATTTGCCTGAGGTAATGGAAACACTCATCCAAAGTCTCATGAAAACAGCTCTCACAACAGACTTTGCATAGGTTGAAAGGAGTCTCGGTATTCCCTTGTGCAAGACTAGAAACAGGACAATAAAAGATAGCTATTACAGTTGTTCCAATTGATTTAAGAAACAGAATGAGCTTTAGTTTTCCACAGTGTAGCAGTTTTTATCTAAAAAGTCAACAAAAAACTCGTTAAGTTTCTTGATAACAGACCCATCCCACAGGCACTCTCAGGAAGTCTGTACCCCAGAAAGCTGCCTTCATAGGCAGGAAAGGAAAAAACAAAACATATTCCCAGGGCAGAATAAAGAAAGGGACAAACGAAGGCCGGCTGAACTTAAGAGAAGCAAGAATTTTAATGAAAGCTACCTAAAGCAACCAGAAAAGGGGCTGCCAGACCAGTTACAGCTGGCTAAGTGACATACTGGCAAAGGCAGTGCAGATTTAGGAAACATTTAATGACAGTGTTGCTCAGTAAGACAAAGAAATCCTCGCAGGTATTCACAGTATTTGAGGTACCTGCATATGTTAACACGTGCACTGTTTCACTCTCAGAGTGAGAATCATCTCTGGTCCTAACGAGCAGCAGTTCTACCTCCAACTGTACATACATGTGCTGACATCCCTCAGGCTCAGGTAGTGGGTATACAGCTCAGAAGAGCAATGCCACAAAACAGACGCTGAATCAAGCAGACGGAAACACTAACATACTTCAAGCAGTTACCACATACATAAGACAAATAACTATTTCATTGTGTTTCCTCTGGGATACAGATAATTCAAAGATGTCTCTTATTTATTTGAAGCTGTAAGGAATAAGGAGAGGAACTAGTGAATTGCCTAGTTGTGAAATTCCCTGAAACACAGGGAAGTATTTAAATATTATGTATGGAAAAAAGACATTAAGCAAATAAGAAATACAACAATTTCAAAGAAAAAAAATAAAGCTGTTAAGGTTTATTAACAGTGTAATTTACAATAGAGATAAAATAGATTACCAATGAGGTGACAGCAGAACACATAAAACCTGGCTTAAACATAAAACCAGATCAGCTTAACAACTGCTCAAACTGGGGAAAATATTTAAGCTGTAAGGGAACAAGAAAGCATCAGGAGTGTAGTGTTCTTGTTGTTAGCTACATGCTTCTTGTGGCAGGTTTTAAACAAGCAAACTACAAGTACAAACAGAATCATGAAACAACAGTCCCCACCTTAAATAAATGAAATACACGAGAGGCACTTGTGTTGACACCAGAACCATATCAGAAAGGTATTACAGGGGGGAGAGAGGACTATTAAAAAAAAGGAATATTTCCGATAAAAAAGTTATAAAACTACAGCTTAAACTTACAAAAACCTATGTATATAATCCTAACTTCATTTTAAGCTCACCTTCATTGTGGATTGTGACAGAGCCAGGAGCTCTCCAAAGTCAGGCTAACTGGAGAACAACAGGATGCAAGGAAGTCTCATTTCCCGCTATGCTGAGACTATAAGGGATACTAACGAGGATTTGATTGGAGCATCCCAACACGTACAGTGCCATAAAAAAGTCTGTATCCAGGACACGCATCCAGTCTGCTGCTTCACAGGAAACAACACAATGGAAGGATACGAGAAACATTTGCTTCCTTGTAATTTTACGTAAAGCAATTCTGACAGGAAGCCACCCTCAGCACTCTCATTGTCTGTATGTTCACTAGTAGCATTTAATAATGGGGAGGGAGACATGACACCCCCCCAGAGAGGTCTTCTCCTAACATAAGAAATGTTTAAGAATAAACTAACCTAGAGATAAGAAGTGAGGAAAAAAGCTTAGCTGCTCTAAAGTCTTGAGAACAAAAACAAACAACAACCCCCGCAAACCTACACAACAAGAAAACCCCACCAAGCACCCACATCCTTCTTCTTAGAGGAGGTTTGCTTATTTCACAATACATTTCACAATGTATTTGAAAACTCTGACACAAGTAAAAGTATCAAGAGGCTTTAAAAGGATCTTCCAGGGGATTGCCACAGAAAACAGCCTGCTCCAGGTTTTCAAGAGAAGATCAACTTACATGTAGCCTACGATCATCATTCTGGTTTTTACGTTCAGATCAGCTGTGAGAACTGACTCTTTAAAACATTGTATCTTGATGCGAGAAAGAGTCATTCAGTAACTTCCCTATTCAGTGCCACGTGATGACAAACAACCCCCTCATGCAACAGCCCAAATTCTGCCACTGCAAGAATCAATTTTGAATGAATTTTGAGATCGAAGTATCAAAGTTATATTTACCTTGCAAACTATCACCAGATAGAAAGGTCTGAATGTTAAATTATCTTCTGCAATACTGGCATAACCAACCTCTCAAATCATGTCAGAAACACAATGTGAATTCAAACTTGCACATGCTTACAGCTCTTAAAACCTAAAAAGGCAAACATTTAGAAAGATACTACCTTGGAAATACTGAGATTTGTCTTAAGCATTATGTGAGAGACAACTATAGACAGAAAACAAGATTTTATGGAAAAATATTTCCAAGTATGCCCTTGCTTTCCAAGCAAACATTTTTAACTCCGCAGAGATTCTAGCCATGATAAAGTTTACTCTCCTGTTCTCCAAACCTTATCTTCCACCAAGAGACTCAGACAGAACATTAGTCAGGATGCAAGTAAAAAGCCATCATAAACCACATCAGATAAGGACCCAACCACACCAAATCTTTTGAACAAACTATTTAAATAACATGATTTTTTTAATGAATTCCATAGAATTGACCACATGCAGATATGCCTTATATAAGCATTAACATGAAGCATGCCTATTAAACACAGACAGGGACCATATTAGGAGCCTTACACTGGAAACACTTTGCAACTTATAAATAGCTGGGAATCAATGAACTTCAAGCTAAGCAGGCTCATCCACATATGCCTCTCAGTACTTGCCTGTTTTACTGGGTTTTAACATCCTTCTCACATTGCTCTGTTCTTTCCTGGACACCAACATTTGATGCATCAAGTATCTGCACTGGCTTTGGCTGAGATATATAGCTGCTAGTATGGGCTATGTTTTGAATCTGTGCTGAAAACAGTGTTGGCAACACAGGGATGTTTCACAGTTACTGCTGAGCAGTGCTTACACAGTCAAGGCCTTTTCTGCCTCCCACCCCACCAGTAGCAGGCTGGGGTGCACAAGATGCTGGGAGGGAACATAGCCAGGACAGCTGACCCCAACCAACCGGAGGGATATTCCAGACCACATGGCATCATGTCAGCATATACAGTCGGGGGAAGAATCATAGAACAGTTAGGGTTGGAAAGGACCTTAAGATCATCTAGTTCCAACCCCCTTGCCACAGCCAGGGACACCTCACACTAAACCACACCATCCAAGGCTCTGTCCAACTTGGCCTTGAACAACACCAGTGACAGAGCATTCACAGCTCCCCTGGGCAACCCATTCCAGTGCCTCACCACCCTCACAGTAAAGAATTTCTTCCTCATATCCAATCTA
>JAOEHY010002173.1:0-20664 GCA_025447955.1 Psilopsiagon aurifrons
TTCTTCTCCCCCATCCTCCTTCCCTCCAGATAGACTTCATTATGTTAATGAAAGAGATAGATAACGGCACACTTCGTGGCCTTCTCAAGTTATGCCGTGTTTGTTTAAACAATCCTTGATGCTGTGTTGCTCTTAATACCAAGGACCTGATTTAAGAGGAAAAAAATAAAAAAAGGCAAAAACAAACAAACAAAAAAAAAGTAAAGAAAAAATAAAAGGCCAAAAATGTGCATTTAAAACTAGTAGTGATGACACATCTAGGTGGGAGTGCTGCACAAAAACAAGCTAGCAAAACTCTTTCTTACCAATCCAGATCACCTCATGGGTTTTGGTCACTCGCAACTTGGTTTCACTGCAGCGCCCTTTGCTGTGGGAGCAAACAAAACAAAAACAAAAACAAATTTAATGAGATGGAAGGGAATCCTAGAATTCTGTGCTAAAGGCATATTTTATGTTTTGCTGTATTAACGGATGATAAAAACTAATGGCAGATAAAGAGAAGAGAACAATTTCTATGTAATGTACAGATACTAGCATTGCACATATAGTCTGCTTTCTGTTCCTCCAGAACTTGCGTCCCTGTTAATGTAGTGGAAAAAAAAAATAACTTTTTTCTGTTGTGCTGGTCTTGTAAGTTTGTCTACCAGTAGCAGCAAGGTTTTTCATAACTTCTCCTTTTTTCAGTTTTGTTTTGCCTCTTCCGCTGTTCCTCACCTTCATCCTGTCCCCATCCCAGTTAAAAAGAAAAATCACTGGGGAAAAAAAATGCAAACATCACTTTCTAAGGACTATTTTTAGTAACACCATCACCATTTCTTTTCAGCCAAGGCAGTCTTTTTATTTCCTCTCTCTATAACTTTCTACAGCTGGCGAATTGCTGGCAGACCTTTTGGCAGACTAGACCAGGGACAAACTTCCCCATTGACAGTGCACAAGTGATCATGACAATAATCCTGCGAAGCATCTTTGGCAAGCAGCCCCTCAGCCAGGCGGTAGGGTTGCATCCAGGAGCTTGAGAGGTTCATTTTATAGTCATAGCAGGGCTTCCACAGGAGATGGCCATTTCCCTGGAGGAGCAAAGGGCCTGCACGGCTCAGTCTGGTCCCGGTTTAGGCACTTGTACTGCAGTGGTTAAGAAAATTGATTGATGTGTAGTGAGCTAAAAAGTACTTTGCAGTGATTAAAAAAAAAAAAGGCTTCTGTTCGTTATTTTTCCTAACAGGAAATTTATTTATTTGACAGGATTTTTAATTAACATAGGCTTTCTGGAGGTAAATTAGCAGCACGGAGTATGAATAATTTTTTTTTTCTTTTTTATTTTTTTTAATTTATGATCCATTTTGTACGGTCTCAACAGTTGAATGACCTCATTACTAATATTTGTTGTAAAGTGAAGCTTGTTTGCCAACCAATAAACAACTGATCACGATTTAGAAGATACTGTATGTATGTACTGTACAATTAATCTCTCCTTTTTCTGTTGTTGTTGTTCATCTCTCCATTACTGTCTTCAGTACAAGTCTCCACTCCTTTATGGCATGGGTGAGCAATGCCAAAGAAAGGAGGCCTAAGCTGAGCAATTTAAGCACAAAGGTTATGTAGCTGCGTCTGACTAGAAATATCAGGCTAACAGTACTTGTTTAGGGGTGAGAACAACACTGGTCAATACTTGATGCAGTTGATTCTAGGTCTGTTTTGTGCCTACTGTATAAACTAGCCAACGACACGCGGATTATTTGAGTATAGTATTTCATGTGTCGTACCTTTTAATCATTGTAATGTTTTAATTATTTTTTTTTTTTTAAGTTTGTTTTTTCTGAGATTAAAAAACTGCTGGTAGCATGTCAAAGAGTAAAACAAGTCCCCGTTAGGCCTCCTCAGTCATTGTTTGCTGTCTCTTTATTTTGTTGCTCCGAGCATATGCAAAGCACCATCATTGTCCTAGGCTACATAACCCCAATCCCATGACTGCCAATTGCCCGCTGGCACTTTGCAACTCTCATTTAGCTTCCCCTTTCAAATCCCTTGGGAGAAATTAGGATTCATCTTCAGGATATAGAAAGCCACAAAATAGACTAGGAAGATTGACAGTGAACATATTCACCTCTGGACACGCTTTTTACTGATTTTTCAGTACGTGATTTTTCACAAAGCTCTCCCGTGACTTTGGCTTTGGGATCTGGTGCTGCCTCCATCCAGACTGCCTCTATCCAGCTCCCATCAAACTGGGTAAAAGCCAGAACATTTGGAAGAGGCAGGTGATGCCTGTGTTGGACAAAATATTCCCAGTGTGAAGGATAAATGTAGCAGCAGAGCACCTCCATCCCAGGGCTGTCCTCACACAGAGTTGTGCTGCTCAGTTCTGCTCAGCAGGGACTTGTTGCAGATGAGACCCAGGGGTTGATGGTATCTGTGGGCTACAGAAGAGTCTGGTTGAGTCACTTGAGTCCTTCCTGCAGACAGACAGTCAGACCAAAGTATCTTGGGAAGAAAACTTCATTTCTGACCAAGCACTGATCAGACCTTGGCCAGAAATGCTACAGTTGTGCCTCTTCCCAGGTCTAGGTTTTGTGAAAGGAACATTTCCCATTGAGAGACTGGAATCACCTCACTTCATAGCAAAATGTCCGCTGGCCAGCCAGGTCATGCTCTTGCTCTTGCTGCTGCCTCACTGTTTCATTTTATTTTCATGCCAGCAGTGATGGAGCTGGGTAGTGCATAGTAGACTTACGAATGCAGGCAAAGCATGGTTCAGTCCCATATGGCCATACCAATCTATGTGTAGCAGCCCAAGGGAGTCTGCTAAGGCTTGAAATATGAAGTGCCTCTTATTGTGGAGAAAGTAAAAACTCTTCTACTGTATTAGACCCCCCCAAAAAAAGGCTACTGTATTAGACCCCCCCAAAAAAGGCTTCCAAGGATATGGCTGGACTGAATTCATGCAGAAGGTGAGAGACACCGTATCAAACATTGTTGTGATCAAATGGGAGGAAGGTGATCAACATGGCATTCACCAGAGTGCCTGAAACTATGAAAGAACAAACTAGTGGTGGATTTGCTGGGATGATTTGGGTTGATTTGAGATTATTGTATCCTATTGAAAAATCTTTGACTTTCTTTACTCTGGTCATTCTTCCCCAGCATTTCCAGGTATTTCAGATTTATCAGTGAACAGGCTATTTTTCTGCTCTTCTCCATCCCTTTTTGCTCAAGCTTGTCTCTGCCAGCCTAACGTGCCTGTTAGTGCTTTGATTGCAAAAAAAACACTGTTTATTTTCAAGCTGGTTATTCCTGTCCCCAAGCTGTTCTGGCTCCACAGGGTTCACTGTTGGTGCTTCTTACAGTTTTGGAAACAGTGGAATCACAAAATAGAAGGAAAATATATATTATTAATTATATTAAGCCAAAAATGGTTTAAGACTGTAATTTAGTTAGGGGGGGAACACAGGAAGCAAAATCAAGATTATTTTTATCACTTTTTTCCCCTTGAAAACAGGCTTTGTTTGTGAAGGCATGGTGAAGGCTTCTGTTTGTTAAGTATAGATAAAATTCTTAAGTGACTGGCAATGTAGTGGTGTCTTTTGTGCTTGCCCATTTTCTGTAAGAACCATAGAATCATAGGGACGCCTTCCACTAGATCAGATTGCTCAAAGCCTCATCCAACCTGGCCTTGAACATTTCCAGAGATAGTGCATCCAGAACTTCTCTGGGCAACCTGTTCCAGTGCCTTACTAACCTCACAGTAAAGAATTTCTTCGTAATGTCTCAATCTAAATCTGTCCTCTTCCAGTTTCAAGCCATTATCCCTATCCTGTGACTATATGCCTTTGTAAAAAGTCGCTCTCCAGGTTTCTTGTAGACCCCTTTTTAGGTATTGGAAGGCCGCTATAAGGTCTTCCTGGAGCCTTCTCTTCTCCAGGCTGAGCAAGCCCAACTCTTTCAGCCTGTCTTCATAGGAGTACTGCTGCAGCCCTTTGATCATCTTCATGGCCCTTCTTTGGACTCCCTCCAGCCAGTCCATGCCATTCTTGTGTTGGAGGCTCCAGAGCTGAATGCAGTAGCGGCCATAAGAGAAAGTAAAGTTTTCCCCGAAACATGTGAAGGAGGAAAAGACATGCGAAGAAAGACTATGTAGGCTGGAGGGTAGCTGGGGATGGGGGGTATTCATCACAGCTTTAGAGGCACTGTGTAGGCAATATTACTTATCATGGTGCTGCTCCTTTCTGACTATTGATTACATTTAATTCCCTGAAATCTGTGCTTGTTGAACAATCTTTTTCCTCCCTTCCCCCAGGTAATGAGCAGTGAGATGCTTCAGAGGGCTGGGGGAACTGGTGGCGGGGCAGGCGCTGATCTCTGGGGTGTTCTTGTGTATCTCTATGTGTGTCCTTATTGCTTGTATCCCCCTTCCTTCTTCTGTAGCCACCTGGTCGCTCTCTCACACATACCCCTATGCTCTTGATCTCACTAGTTTATAAAGAATATAGTACCCCATAGACTTGACTAGATGATGGGGATAAAAATATAGCTCATCTTATTAGAAAGCTATCTCAGGAAAGTCTAAGAGCACTGGCTTGGTCATCTGTCACACCCTGATTTCCTTCATATGTTTTAGAAGGAAAAGTACTTTATTTTTAGCTACCTGCTGCGTTCAGCTAGACTCTATGCAAATTTTATTTAATGAATATTTTAGGGTTTAAATAGTCTGTGCTCATTAACATTATATAAATGTCATGTTGTTGCAGGCTCTCCAGTAAAGGCATGGAGAACATCCTGCAGCATAAGGCTGAAACAAGGTGAAATTGGTGGTTAATACTCCCAGGGAAGGCAGCATAGCTGTCTTCAGCAGGGACATTAGCTAGCTGTGTGGCCAGGGTTGAGTACCTGAAGGAGCACCCCTGGGAGAGCGGTAGCATCTCCCGCTCTGCAGCAAGAGTCATATTGTCGGGTGCAGGCAGCTGGTTTAGGGTCAGTTTTTCTCTTCCAGGGGTTTTGGGAAGTCCTAGGTATGCATGGATCATATACCAGATGATATGTCATCCCAGAGCAGTTGGAATGGTCTGTCTGATGCTGAGACTAGCCAGGATAGCTCGGAAATCTTCCTTTTTCACATTGGAATCGCTTTTTGCAGGTGCTTATTGTTGATTGTATTTGGTGCACCAGACAGGTGGTGATAGCCTTCTCCAGCAAAATGCCAACAAAAACAATCAACCTATTTGCTGTCTTTTATTTCTTCACCCTCCACATATTTTCTTATCTTTCTACTTCTTAAATACACTGTACACATGTAAAAAAACAAGCTAAAACCTCAATAAATAAAACCAAAAATATTGGTATGCAGAGCAATTATTACGTGCTGGAAGCAAATGCTTGATATTTTGACAGTGTTGCTTAAAACCCCAAACAACAACTTAAAAGACACAAACATAGTTGCTCACAACCTCCTCAGCTAGTGTGCATAGGAATATTTGTGCAGATGACCCGATATCTCCAACTGCCACTTGTAATCGACTGCATCTTATGTTCCAACTTTGGAAAGATTGTTTCCAGCAGCACTATGCTCAATGGGTAAATTTCGTCTGTAATAAAACTGTTTTCCACATGTCTTCTCCCACTTCTCTCTGAGGCATCTCAGGCAGTTTAATTCAAGTCCCCGTGGCAAGATGGCTCAGTACAGGCATAAGCCCTGCAGTCTTTCTGTCCCACGGACAGTAAACGCTTCACCTTGCAGCATGCACAAGCCTGTGGTAACATCCACTGATAAATGCTTTTGGGAGATGAATGTTAAAAACCAAGTGCTCAACAAACTGGGTGGAGAATTTCTGGGTGTGCCACTCGGGAAGCAGCAGCACCTCACCCCAGACATCTCTTAGCATTTGGTTGCACAAAGGCAAAAAAAAGGGGGGTGGGGGTGGGTAGAAATGGATTTTAGGCAGGGGGAAGTTAGAAGGAAAAAGCCCCTAATTTCTGGCAAGGCTTCATCCTTTGGCTGAAATGTGCCAAAAGCAGTTTCTCAGGTGCTTTCCATAGGCAGCCAGAGAAAAGCATGGGATTGTACCGGATTAGGCTGTAATGGGAGGCCAATTTGAGGCAGGCTGAAGCCTTGCTGCAGCTGTCAGATGCCTGCTCCGGCCTGCCCCTGGTTTCCTCACCTTAAAAAAACAGGAAAGAAGACCTTATAGTTTGGCACCAAGGACCTCAGCAGCCGTTTTTTTGAGAAGCTCCCTCCCTGCTAAATAGATGAGCTGCTTTTGGTGCAAGTGCCTCAGCTCTGCCCCTTGGTTGCTTTCACCTCACTCTCCTTGCTTGCGTTGCAACCATTCGTACATAAAGACAGAAGGCCTCGTTGCTTAAGCTGCTGTTCCTATCAGCCAGAAAGAGAGCATCATGTTAAATAGGTGGGGTTTTTGATTTTTTTTCCCCAAGATACACTGTGTACCCAGGCATTTTTTGCTGCTAGCAGTTTGTGCTGCAATGCAAAGCAGCCCGCCAAGCTAGCAGCAGCAGAAATGAAAGGAGAAAATGCATCCCATTGCTTGGGGAAAAAAAAAAAAACAGGTAAAAGAGAGATGAGCAGCAATGGAAGGATGAAAGTCCCTCCTCCTCAGAAAAAAAAAAAAGAACAGCCAAAATAGTCAAGTTGGAAGGTGCCCTTTCTATGCTGATGTGCAGAGCAACAGAGATTTGCTGGCCTTTGGGTGCGTAGGAGATGGGGTGAAATTATTTATGCTTAGGAAATGGCTCCAGGACAGCTCCTAATTCTTTTTGAATGTGTCCAGCCTATCTTAACCTCCCCCTGAAATGTTATTTATAAAAAAGCCTGCATGTGTTCACCCCAGATTGCGCATGGCTGCCTCTTCCCGACCTGAGCATGTAAAAGGAGGCATTTTCCTCCCCAGGGCTGCAATGATTATAGAGGCAGCTGTAAAGCAGAGCACTCAGGATGTGAAGTGCCCTTCAGATAATGTGTGATAGCAAAACAAATCTGTTTACTCTGCAGTCATTTATGCTAACTATTTATTATTAAGGGGTGGGGGGGATCGCAAAGAATGCAGTTCCTCAAATAAGCTGGTACAAGCTGGTGGTTGCAGCTTGACTCTGCCATCTCTTTGCTTTAGCTGGGCCAAAGTCAGAGAAGCAAAGAGTCACTTGGCATTGCCCTTCATATGGAGAGCAGTGGGCGCCAGTGGCTGATGCTGCTAGTCCTCACACCATTTAATAAATAAGTGGAGGATATGGGGCCACAGCCAGGCAAATCTGTACCACTGGCTTCAGCAAAAAGGGTGGGAGGAGGTTCCTGGTGAGACGTTGGCCCATAAATGCATTCAGCTGCTCTGTACAAGCCTTCCTTTGCAAGGCAAGAGCAGGCTTCCTATGCTTTGAGGGTAGAAATGATCTTAAAAATAGCTGGTGACTGCTGCAGGGTCCTGCTTTGGGGCTTTACTTGCTCTCCCCTTGTTTTTCACAGAAAGCGGAAGGACACCCAAGCAGGAGCCAGTCTTCAGGCGAGTGACCATGGAAGACAGTGTCATCTAGGGATGACACCCAACGAGCCTGCCTCAGCAAGCCCATGCCAGTGCACCTCCTCAGCTCCTCTGTGCCTCAGTTTACCCCTCCCTTATTGGGATCGTGTAACAAGAGAGACCGGCGAAACTAGCCTCAACTAAAACCCTCAGCAAACCCTTACATCCCCGAGGAGAAGACAGTCCATCTGGGATTCCCAGTGCCTAACGCATGGCAGCACCCTGGGAAGTGCCCTCACTGCTTGGTTGCTCGCTTTTTTGTTGAGATGAGCAGAACAGGCGAAAAATGTCTTTTGTAATCAGAAATTGGTTTCATCTACTCCAAACATTGGCTTTGCAACTTGAAAACATTTAAATATGGCTGAGCATGCTCAACCCCCCCCCATCCTGAGCCCCTCTCCATGTTCACAATCTGGGCTGTGTAAAGATAACCCTGACAGATCCAGGTCCCTGTTGTAAATACAAACCTGTCTGTGTGGAGAGGTAATGAGGGAAGGAAAAGAGGGACAAAGAAATAGTCTTTATACCAGAAAAAGCTGAACTTGCCAGCAGAGTACTGTTGAGTGGAGCTGTCACTTTTTAAGTAGGGACTGGCGCACATGTGCAGCAGTGGCTCCGCATTGCAAAGCTTCTGGGGGGGAAGCTGTTCAGATTTTATTGTCTTGTGTAAATAGAGATATTTTTTTGAAAAAAATGAGCCTTAGTATCTTGAAGATAGCGTTTCTCAATCAGCTCAGCTGGGATGGATATATGGGAAATCATGGCATTTGTGTAACGGAGGCTGTCATGGAGTTTTGGAGCTAAGCTGTGCCGCCATGGCTGGTGCAGGAGGCACCTGAAAGACGACAGACACATCCAACAGAGGACTCAGCTGATGTTTCTCCTTCGTTCCTGTAAACAGGGTAGACTCGCTGCACCCATGATCTCCACTGGTGTATATACTCAGCTACAGCCCACGGTGGGCATGGGCCACTTGGTGCAGGGGTGGGGGAAGTGAGATGGGCAGAAATCACCAGAGGGATGCAAACCCCATCGGTGTGGGTCCCCTCAGGATTTTAGCATTAATTAAAAAAAGAAAAAAGAAAAAGAAAGATAAGAAAACCCTGAAGACCTGTTGATGGTGTTGGGCCAACTGTTGGGCTAGGTAAATGGAAGACATCTGTCATGCCAGCCTCTATATGCAGTTCTCCTTGGCATATGTGCAAATGAGTGTGCAAGATCATGCCCTGCTTGGGTGGCTGCCAGCCAGCACAGATTCCTGTGTCTGTGTACCTGTGTCCATGAGAGAAGAAGAGGCGATGTGGATGTGTATGTTTTATATGCCTAGACACATTTCAGAAGTCACAAATAACACTGCCAGATCCAGCTTTATTAGCATGAGTGCAGAGTAGTGTCTGCATCAGTCTGGGGAGCAAGGCAGGCTAGGCTGGGAAGGCAGTGTTAGATGAGCAAAAGCTGATAAATCTCTGCTCCACATTGAGTCATCATCCACTGTCCCATGCCGTGACACAACAGTGGGCATCTGCAATTGCTCCCAGCAGAGCTGGGCTATGTTGGATGCAGGTAGCCGCAGCCTGGTACCTGGTGGAAGCAGGAAAGGAGCTTTGGGGTTTCCCCTTCATCCTTCTCAGTTCAAAGCTTACTTATGCTTTATTTACTCTGAGTCTGACCATGTGGATTCACGCAGCAGAGGGAAATTAGAAAAAAAAAAAAAGACAAGAAAAAAAAGGTATTTTTGAAAGCAACTCATAATAACTTTCTGTAGACATAAAAGTCTTTCTTCGGCCTGGCATTTTGCAAGGAAGCAGGGCCAAGGTGGAAATGTCCCCTTCCTATTAAAAAGCCAGATAGCATAAACCAACTATTGCACATACTTAGCATAATACTGTGCCCTGTAGCTTTGCAAAGAAATGCCAGCGGGTGATAAACTGAAAGCTGCCCCAGAGCACCAAGGGATTTGGGCATCCAGAGTGGCAATTCACTTGCAGTGGTTCAAGGTGAGGTGCAGGGATAGTCTTTTCCTCTTGTGTACTTGAATACCTGCTCTGTCATCCAGCATTGTGGGACTGCTGCTACCATTAACACCTAACAATTTGCCACTGCCAAGTGATGTATTTATTTAGCAAACCATTTATTTATTTATTTATATATCAAATTGGTGCTCAGGAGACACAGTGCTTTCATCTGCCACAGGTGAACACCTCTTTCTTTGCCCACTTCTTCAGGCTTGTATGATGCCCCAGGAAAAGTGGCCATCATCCTGGGGACACTCAGCTTTCTGCCCACTACAGGCTGTCAGCCTTTTTTTCCAGGGAGAAAAATAATTAAAAATATGAACAACCCTCTCCGTCCTTGTGCCTGAAATGTTCTGAAAATCAGACTGTATATTAAGCAAAATAAATACCTCCAAAAAGTCTGAAAGCTCACGATCATGTCTCAAGGGGACCATCCTTACAGTTTCTAAAGCCCTGAAGAGCTAACTCCTGAGCCCGAGGATGCCTGACCCTGGGGAGGTCTGGGGAGCTGCATAGGATAAAAAGGGGGGCTGCAATTGCAGGAAAGCAGAAATTCCCTGGGTTTTCACTAGATCACAGAAAAGCAGACGTCCCCTGAGTTTTGTTTGGTTTTCATTAGAGGGTCACTATTAGTTTCTCTCCCTGGACAATCCCATCATCCTGCGCATTAAACCCTTGCCATTATGACTAGAAGAGTTATTCTTGGAGGCATTTATGACAATCTTCAATGTCTCTCTCTCCCCATTGCAGAGGCTGACATCCAGTAACTAATGGTGGTAGTTGTAAAGATGAGACAGACTGACCCCAAGTCCTAATAAAAATGATGGATCTTGTCCACTGCCTCAGTATCGATGGCTTGCAGGTTACACGCAGAGGTGTGCCAGTAAGGAGGGAGAGGCAGATAGTCACAGAAGAGCAGGTCTGGCAGGTGCCAGGTTACAAAATCCACCCAGTTTCTGTGTTTCCCCATCAGTTCCCAGATTTAATCCAGCCCCGAGTCAATAGTGATTGACGTTTCACCTGCTTTCCATATATTAACTGGACTTCCTTACTCCTCAGGCATGGAACAAATCTTAATACAATGTAATTACTGTACTCCTGGTGATGAACCCGTATGAAAAGCTATCACGGAGAACATTAATAAAATGTACATTATGAAAAAGAAATCGGCATTGTCTGAAATTAATAACGCATCAGATCTTTCTCATCCATGTCTGCTCATTGCAGGCCTGCCCTTGAGTTTTCTATTAAAATGACTTATTCAAACTACTTGTATATCTGTGTTCAGCATGAAGTTATGTGCTGTAGATTTGCATCCCAGTTAGATGTACCGCATAAGACTTATTAATCTGTTACGTCTTTCAGGCATTGATTTTAGTGACATTTATATAACACTGGTATGACTAAAACGAACTGATTGATTCATGCGTATGGATTAGTTTGCCTAAGACTTTGAGCCTAGGTAGCTTTATCATGCACTGTAATGCCAGAATTCATCACTGTATTATTTACAAGAGACTGAACTGGCTGCATCTCAATAACTGAAGAGATCTTCACTGTTTTATTTATGTATAAATGTTTACTTAATCAGCCACCAATTTTGTTTAACAGAATTTGTTAGCAAACGAAAATTGTAAACGATAACGTGGTTTCTATTTTAAAATTTATAGGCTGTCATCTATAGCAAAATCCAAGATTTCCAAAGTGTCTTTGTCTACTGGCAAACAACAAACCCTCTTGTATATGCTTTCTGGTAATTGCAATTAGGTGCTGCAATATTTCCCATAAAAATTAATATAACCTGAATACAGGAGATCTGAGTGGTAGTGTGTCAAAGTCAACATAAATATCCTAATATTTAGAGACATTGGTGCAAGTTTAACAAAGCAACAAGAAGCCACTGCCCAGCACAAAAACAGGAGCAGCACGGTTTATGATGCGGCGGGTGTCATCACCTTCCATCTGTGGCCCTGCGCTGGACTGAGGGGCAGTAGGACACAACTGGCCAATGCCTAGGGACCAAGTGATGACAATCTACAAGGCCTGTTGCATGGACATGCCAGTATGGAGAGTTCTGCTGCCTTCCCTTATGAGAAAATCCCAATTCCAGATAAAATAAGTGAAGCTGTAACTTGGTTGCTTGGCCCTTGCACCCTGCAACAGATTGAGGAAAACCTGCTCAAAGGTGCGAGGAAAGCATCTGTTCACCATGCATTGCAGCTGGAAAAGTAGCCGGGCTATAATGTGGGCTTAAGGGAATAACAATCCAAGGAGGCCTAATCCCAGCTTCTCGATTTAAGGTTGCTTTGGATCACGCTGCTTCTCTGGGGGACCAGGGAATAGATAGATCAAAATGATTAATTAGGTGAAAGGAGACTTTCTTGTTAGAAGCCATTTAGGAATATTTTTAGTGCAGAGGCACATAAGAAGTGACATGTTAGAGACACATAAAATAAGTAGCGTCCAGAGAAGATGAGTTGAGTGCTGCACTTCACCATAGGTAATACAAAGGATGGAAGGATGGTGTTATTCAGTGAAATGAAGAGGTGAAGTCTCAAATGTTGTTAAAGGCAATGCCTTATTACCCAGCATGGGATTAACCCATGGACTCTGACGTAATACACCAGTAAAATGATGAACAATGAGCCGCAGTAAAATATACCATTTTAACAGCAACAACAAACCCTTACACCTACAGGCTCTTGTTACAGGGTCAAAAATAATTGCTGGCTCGCTGAGGAACCAAAGAAACATCCCTGTTGAGTCTTCAGTCATACTTCATGTCATTGTGATTTTTTTAAACTTTTTTTTTTTTAGTTAAAAAATTACATTAGTGTTAGGTATGAGCAGGAAATCACTTACCAGCTGGCAGTGCTAAAAGGGGAGTGGAACTTGCATGTCCGCACCCTGGACTATAGCTTCAAGAGTGGGGGCTCACAAGGGGTGGGTACTGTGGTTTACATGTGCCTCGAGACCACTGAACCCATCGCTCTAGAGATGTGAGGAGTTAGCTCACAGCACATGGATTCTGTTGCTGATGCTTTATTTCTGTGGCCAGTGCATGGCTCGTAAGAGCAAACCCCTCTTATCTCCCATGAGCAAACCAAGAAGAGCTACCACCATTCTGCCTTGAATCCATCTTGTGCTCCAGCTGGTTAATATTTAAAGCCAAGCACATCCCTCATATTGCAAATTCATGCTCAGAGTAAAGGGATTTATGGGTTGTTTTGTTGTTTGTGTAGGTTTTGTAATATGAAAATTCTTAGGTAGGGGCATGGGATCAAATGAGGCTGTTTTAGTCAGTGATGTAGAAATGTGATGAGTGCCACTGAGCCTCAGCAACCTCATTTCACCTAGGACTAGCACTCACCCTTTCTTGGGGCGCAGAACTTCATTTTTAGTCATTTTGTTGAAACAGCCTGTGATTGTGATCTAACGTGAGGGGCCCTAATTGAGTTTTGTGGGTTTGGGTTTGTTTTTCTATACACAGTTATGCAAAACAGATCAAAAACATCAGTACAAGCTGAAAAGTCAAGGATGCTTTATGAGCTACTTATATGAGGGGAAACTCATACATGGACCAGTTTTGCAGCTTTCAGGGTTTAGGTTAAAACCCACCATCCTCAAGTATGTTGTGTGCTGATTCTGACCTAAGGCTGTGGTGATGCATCAAACCACAGTCCTGGAGTTCAGAGGCTTTACCTCCTCTGAGGAAGGCTATAGCTGTTGGGTTAGACACGCGTTTGGGATGCTCATAACTAGGCTCACACTGTTTTTTCTCATCTAGCTTCTGTCTATTAACTGTGACTTCCACAATCTGCAGTTCATTAGTCATTTAGGGCAATTAGGAGATGCAGCTGACAAGGCCTAAAAAAAAGAAAAGGCATAAGTGTGTTGAGTGAAGGCCAGGGACTGCTTTCATGAGCTCTGTGCCCACCTGGATGTTAACCCTAGTCTCTAACTGAAGGAGTAACGGCAGCATGTCCGGGTGTTACTAGGAGGTAAGTGTCCCTTAGCAGGCCCAGAGGATGTTGAGAATGGTTTCTTCTATGCAGATCAAGTCAATGAAGCTGTAGCTTGCAGCAAACTTATAACTCATGGCTGAACTAGAGACTAACCTTTAGGAAGACATTTTAAGGCTGACTACAGTTTTTGAAGGGTGAAGAACCTGTTGCATTTCTTGGTATGTCACCCCATGTGCTGACTGTTTCTGCTGACACACAAGTACTGCATTTTGCCCCACATTTCAGCAATTAGATTTTATTTCCTGCCTTATGCCCTGTTTACCCATGCTAATATCTCTCCTAGATCTTTGTGGGTAACAACTGCTGTATAGGAAGGTATAAAATTGTAGGAAAGGCTGAAAATTTTTCACCCTAATGTCATCAAGATGGCCTTGACTAAAAGGTGTTTCTGTAGGAATATGATTTTTTTTCCCAAGCTCCCCTCCACTCATATGAGCTTTTACTTAGTCATGGTTCAAAATAAAATGAAGACATGTCTTTTTTTTTAAAGATGTAAAGTTAAAAATGAAGATGTTTTGTGCATGCTTCCTTCTGCTTGGATGAACTTGGTGGCATCTGCTGCCCTGGGAAGCTGAAGTCACTGATGGCGAGTCTAAATTCAACCTCTTCAGTTTGTGAGTTGACAGGATATAAATCAACATGTGCAAGGTAGCGTGTGGACTAAGGGTAGCTGACCCTCATGCTGAAGCGCTGCTTAGAGCTTTGCTGCCCAGGGGATGCAGCAGCTGCAAAAATCTGGTTTAGAAAACCTAGTTTTTCTTTCAAGATCCTTTACCCTTGTTGTATGGATTTGACAGGGTTAAAAGTTCCAGTGTGCACTCCTGCAAGCACCACCCAGGAGGACAGGGGCTGCCCACTGCTCTGTACCTACATATTAAGCAGCTTCCTAAATGTGATCAGGCTGTTGCAGCTGAACAGCTTCACCATGTGCCGGCTGCACAGGCATCCAGCAAAGCAATCAAAGGCATGATGTCACCAGTATTTCTTATCTAAAATTAAATATCTGTCTTAGGTCCCCAGACATGCAGAGACTTTGTATTAGAAACTGAGAGTTCAAACTCTTGAATCATCTCATATATATTTCACTCAAGCCAAGGGAATAGCAGACAGAATAAAATCATGCAATGGTTAGGACTGTAAAGGACCTTAAGGTCATCTTGTTCCAACTCCCCTGTCATGGGCAGGGATGTGCCACACTATAACATGTCACCCAGCCTGGCCTCAAACATTGCTGGGGCTGAAGCTCAAAAGAGCAATTCTCTAACCTACCAAGATGAGAGAGGAAAAACTATTTGGGGAAAATACTAATGGATTCACAGAAAAAAAACTTGTCAATGAAATTGTGGCTCTAATATGTGGCTCCTACCTCTCCAGTAAAGCCATGATTTTCTGTAGAAAGTACAACAGAGAATAAATGGGTCAACTCATGCTTGTTAACAGTGGAGATGGAGCAAGTGGTATTTAAAACAAGCCTGCACAGAGGGAAAGTGAAATAATGATTTATTGTGAAGCCATAAAATGTTTGTTCTCACAATTAGCTTTTCAAGAGCAAGTTGCAGTGCTGTGTGATGCCATCAGCCAGGCAGGAATAAACCTGTGTTGGGTGCGCCAGAGCTGCATTGCTGCTGCATCTCTCTGCTGCATTGCTGGACATATGAGCTGGACGACGCTGTGCCCTTCTTTCAGTGTGTGCCATGCGTGTTTTGATGAAGTCTTCAAAGGTTAAAATAGGAGACATGATGCTGGAAATATTTGTCTGCATCTATGTGAAGGGGTAAACAGCCAGGCTCTGAATCACCTGACTTGCATGTTAGTAGCTGAATTCAAGCATAATGAATGTCTCTGGGACCGTAGTTCCTCTAGGGAGTGGATATTTGGGTGGTCAGAGGACTTTTAAGATCCCTCTCTCTTCTGCTTCCTCAATAAGGGCCAGCAAAGCTCCTATTTAGCCCCTGGCTTCATGGTTGCCCCTCTTCCCTCTCCAATCTTAGGATGTGCTGGTCCTGTACTTCCTACCTGGACAAGTTTGTGAGTTGAGGACACATCCTACCTCCTAAATGGTCTCCTCCAAGGGAGATAGAGATGTTCCCTACTCAAAAAAAAGTGTTTTCTTCTTCTATGTGTGTTTTGGGCTGTTTAGGTGTGGGGAGGAGTTGTGCATTGGGTTCCCTTGGGATCTAGTAATGCTGTCCACGTAGGAAAGCATGGGGGCAGAAGGCAGCACAGGGGCATCTCTGGGGACACAAGGAATAAAATCCCTGCCCTAGGCTGCTCTCCAGCTCCTACTGGATTATGGCCCAGGCCTGAGGCCCAGCAGATGCACTGTCAGGTATGAAGTATTGGTCCAAGATTTTTGCCAGGTCTGTAATGGGAACCAATTCCCCTCTTTAATGCTCAGGCATTGAGTTGCGTAAAAATCATTATTACAAATTGTGAAATCTAATTACATTATTGCACACTGTGTATACATTGTAATAAACTCAGTGGTTGCAATAACACTGCTAGCAGTACACCATTCCATCAAAATTACTATTACTGTTAATTTTACTTTCATTTTTTCTAGATTTACCCTGAAAAGCAGGATTTTGCTTGCTTGCTCTGGCAGGT
The DNA here is from genome assembly GCA_025447955.1 of Psilopsiagon aurifrons. Lineage (NCBI taxonomy): Eukaryota > Metazoa > Chordata > Aves > Psittaciformes > Psittacidae > Psilopsiagon > Psilopsiagon aurifrons. The sequence goes on from JAOEHY010002173.1 coordinate 16,171, forward strand.
GGATGAAGTGGCAAAACCTTACAAGAGTCACAGCATCCTACAGATCCTACTGAACTTGGGAGCATGTAAGGTGGGAGATGAGGACTACCCTGCCCCCACTCTGTTACCCATTGTTAAGACACAACCCTTGTACGGGTTAGCAATGCTGTCTTGAGATGAATTTGAAACCAGCTGGGTTCAATTGCCTTGGAAAGTGCCCCTTATTTCCACTTACTATAGATCCTTGGGCACCTGTGCTCTTAAGTGTCTGAAATCAGATCATCTCAAATGCCTCCACCCCTCTGGCATTGTGGTGTGCTAGGAGGAAGAGGGTACATGCTCCTTAGGCTTACTTCACAGACACATATTTGCATGTGACAGTCTGAATTTGATTGTACTGAGGTGTTCCTCACCACACTGAAGCCTAGGTAATGGAACCTGAAATTAGCTGAGGACACAAGGTAACTTCCCAATTAGACCAACGATGAGGATTAAAAAAGCAGGTGAAAATCAGCAGAACTGACTTCTAAAGAATTGAGCTGAGCGCTCAGAGTATTTTTAGTTCTCTGCTTCCCCACTATTAACTTCTCATTGTAAAGCTTGCCTGGTGATTACAAGCTGCTGGTGATAAGCTGCTGGTCTCTTGCCCTCTGCTTTCCTTGCAAGCTGTCACAGAAATGAAATACAAGCTCCGGAAGATGCTTTCCGGCTTGTTGCCATCACAGCCTCTTCAGAAGGAAAGGGCATGAGCCCTCAGTGTTTCAGTAGTCTTTTACTTTGAAATGAAATAGGGTGCCAGTAGTTAGCCCTGAGCAACAACTAAATATTTACAGGAGAAAACTTGGTAGTGCTTGAGTCTCCTGAAATATCCATCTGCTGAGCCAAAGGTTGTCTAGGGTCCTGGTTCTGGAAGCCAAGCATAGCTGGTTCATTGCTTCTCTTAATGTGCCAAGGCGGCTCTATGTGAGCTTGGTCCCTGGCATGAGTTGGTCCGAGTTTTAGCTTTTTCACAATATAGATCTTATTTTATATTGCATTCCTGACACCTGCCTACATAGGATCATCTCTTTCCTAGTCCAAAGTACAAAGCATAAAACGTACCATGCCAAGTCCCAGCTGCTATGCTACCCCTCCTTCAGGAGCATCCAACTACTTTTACTACTGAAGCATCTTCTAAAGCAGCAGTGATTCATCTAGACTACTCACAGCCTGCCTGCAAATGGCCCATGTATTAGCTTTTGCCTGTCAGTCTTATTCAAAGAAAATCTGCTAGGAGGCATGTATGTATATGGAGAACCTGTGGATCAAATGTGTAACAACTTTCTCTAACTCCACAAAGTGTGTCTACAAATGTGTTGGAAAAAGAAAATACTCTTTATGGTAGCCAGTGGCAGCATTCTGGCTAAATATAGATATTACATTTCTAGGCTTTGTCCACTGCTACAGGATCCTTGTGAAGATAGTTTGGGTGGGGGACAGAGGCAGATGGAGAGAGGGTGATAAAATGAAGGAGATTATGGGAAACTATTGAGGGAGAGGAAAATATTTACACCTACAGTAGGAATCCCACCAGTTCTCAGACTGCATCACAAAAAAGAAATGTGGGCAGGTAAGCTTTAATTCTTCCAGCCTCTGAATATCTTTTTTAATCACCGTGAGCTTGTAATAAGTTAATTAAAAATCTCAGTTAACTAGTCAGCAGTCCTCCACTGGGAAGGTGTGTGTGAACTTAACTGAATCCTCTTGTATCCCTCAATTCCCATTCTGCATGCATGTTTCACATTAAGGACGCCACCTCTCTTATTTCTGTCTCCTGTCACTCTCAGGAAACACAGATCTCTCTCTCTGGGAGCTATCTGGCAATCCTTCCACCAGGAGGCGTTTATCCTCTGGTTACATTTTTTTCCACCCTTCTCTTGGACAAAAGTCTAGGCAGAAATACCAAAACCCATATATGTAAAATCAAAGGGAAACTGGGAGGCAAATAGGAGGAAAACATATAAGCCATCCTATCTTCCTTTCCTGTGGAGTAAGAAGGTCAAGTGTCCTCACCCATAGTTGAGTGTTATTTAGTATAACACTGTTAGTTATAGCTGTCCAGTTTGTATTGAACCTTCTACTTGTTTTCATTCTGGGTTGTGGTTTTGTTGGGTTTTGTAGATTTGTGGGGTTTTTTTGTTTTTTGTTTTTTTTTTTTTTGTGGTGGCTTTTCTTGTGGAAGTCGACTATATTTCTGCCTTCATTGCAGAATCATGGCCACTGGATACAGAAAAGACAGAAGGGCTGCCTTGCTAAAGGCCTCTCCACCACTGGAGTGAATTATGAGCAATGTTGGCTTTCCAGGTCCTGTTGTAGCAGATATTGTGGGATGGAGTCTGCTCTCAGTCTCCCCTGGCCTGAAACAGAGGTGTGAATATTGCTTGTGGACTAATGTGTTTAACTTCATAAATAATTTGGACTGGGACATTGTAGCCAACACTGGTCTGAGCTGCCAATGAACCAACTGTTCCATGCAGAGCATGGAAGCTGCTGAGCCCCAGGGGGGATGGGAAAGGTCAGGAGACCTGTGGTCACTGCTTTGGTGTATGGTTGGTGTTCAATGGTAATACACTGCAGACAGGTGTCCCTCTTTTTTTGAACCACCTGCTGATTAATGTTGCTTCAAGCTTGCCCGAATTACTGAGAAATGCTGTGATGTGGCATAAACAGCAATCCTCTTCTGTTGATATCTGTTGCACTGTGTGAAGGAAAGCAAGAAAAATCCAAGCCCCTGCTGGAAACGTGAGCCTATTGAGGAATTATTGAAAACTCACCACTTGGAGGCTTGCAGATGCCATTCTGTTGGGAGCATGCCAAGGATGCCATAAAATCCCTTTGGATATGACGCAGTCAACATCTGGTACCTTTTTTAAAAAATAAAAACTATAATTGTTTTAGGCCTTGTTGTCTGCCCATGCTGGTAATGTTCCTGCAAGGTCTAATTAGCTGACAAGTGACAAAAGAGCCTACTGTAGAGAAGGGGAGGCTGGGTGCCAGGATTGTTAGATAGGTTGGGCAAGAGCCATAAGAGCCAGCAAGTGATGGATGCAGGAATGGTGTATTATCCCCTGCTTTGTTACAGATGTGGGGACATGTGGAAATGAGACAAATTGATAGACCAAAGGCTCAAAGTTTTGCTATTCATCTTAAGTAAAATCAGATCTTCAGTCTTCTGTGAGTATAGTGATTACGTTCTTTAATAGCGGTTCAGTGCAAAAAAAAACAAAACCAAACAACCTGACCTCCAACCTCTTGAATATCTCCCAGTGTCTGTGAAAACAAGATGGAGAGGAACTGTTCCTGAGTTTAGCATGAGTAAGATTTGTAAAAACTCATGGCACTGATGTAGCTGTATTCTTGTTTGCCATCAGTGTTAGAATCCCCACCGATAGCCAGTAAAAGTTGAATCGTGTCAAGGTAGTGGGGAGTCTGTCTGGGTTTATAACTGCATTTGTGGGAGAAGATTATTAACTGTGGACAGCAAAAGCCAAGTACCTGCTTTGCTTAGATCTTCTTGAATTGTTGCTCATTCCTAGATTAATTTCTTACCCGTATATTTATGCAAGTATATTAAAGATGTTGTCACACCCTTTCAGGCAAAGGGGAGATATGGGCACCTTGGAAAGCTTTCCAGATCTGGGATGGACTGGTTTAGCTGGTACGTACCTCTCCCTCAGTGTGATGACTGCACTCTGACCATCTACTGCCCAACATATGCGAAGATGTAGGTTCAGATGCCGTATGCCACCTCCTTTGAGGGTGCCAGTACCAGTTTAGATTTTTCAGTAATGAATCTATGGCCCAGCCAAGCTCTGCTTGGCCATTAGCTTAATTATGACACTGGAGCTAGCTAGTGTTCATGTATGGATTAGAAAAGAAAAAAAAACAACCATTAAGAAGCATTTTAGCACTGCAGATCACATCGCTGTAGAATTGTTTCAAGGAATTAGATCTTAATTTTCTTGGCTCTTCTTGAACAGTTAATGTAGAGGGGGTTAAAATCATGAGTCCTGGGGATAGAGTAGTTGCATAACATGAATATATCTTGATCTGTGCCCCAGCATTCATGCCAAGATCGCAGTACTTTTCCTGGTGTTCCTGTGCAAATCCACTGGTAGATAAGAGATTTCACAACCGTTAGTCTCATACCTACAGCAACATCTGGCTCATCATTGCTAGACTCCTGAACCATACTGCAGAAGTTCTGTTAATTTGATTTGTGTTAATGCCACCCTGAATCATTTACTGACGGGAAGGAGCAGGTGCATAAAAACAGTTCTGAAAAAATCAGCATAAAGGGGATCATAGAGTTATAGAATAGTTGCGGTTGGAAAGGACCTTAAGATCATCCAGTTCCAAACCCCTGCCATGGGCAGGAGCACCTCCCACTAAACCATCTCACCCAAGGCTCTGTCCAACCTGGCCTTGAACACCACCAGCAATGGAGCATTCACAACTTCCCTGGGCAACCCATTC
>JAOEHY010002176.1:0-44107 GCA_025447955.1 Psilopsiagon aurifrons
ACCGTTCGATTTTCCCAGAGGCTGGTGCATGGTAGGGGATGTGATATACCCACTCAATGCCACGCTCTTTGGCCCAAATGTCTATAAGGCTGCTCCAGAAATGAGTCCCATTGTCTGAGTTAGTTCTCTCTGGGGTGCTGTGTCTCCACAAAATATGTTTTTCAAGGCCCAGGATATTCTTCTGGGCAGTGGCATGGGGCACAGCGTGTGTTTCCAGCCATCCGGTGGTTGCTTCCACCATGGTAAGCACATGGCGCCTGCCTTGGTGGGTTGGTGGGAGTGTGATATAATCTGCCAAGCCTCTCCATATTTGTACTTCAGTCATCGTCCTCCATACCAGAGGCTTTATCTGTTTAGCTTGCTTAATTGCAGCACATTTCACACTCATGAATAACCGGGGTAGTAGTGTCCATTGTCAAGTCTACTCCTCGATCACGAGCCCATCTGTATGGTGCATCTCTGCCCTGATGGCCTGAAGTGTCATGGGCCCACCGAGCCAAAAATAATTCACCCTTATGTTGCCAGTGTAAGTCCATCTGAGCCACTTTAGTCTGAGCGGCTTTATCCACTTGTTGGTTGTTCTGGTGTTCTTCAGTGGCCCGACTCTTGGGTACATGAACATCTACGTGGCGTACCTTCACACCAGGTTCTGCACCCAGGCAGCGACATCTTGCCACAGGGCAGCGGCCCAGATGGATTTACCTCTGCATTGCCAGTTGCTCTGCTTCCATTGCTGCGACCACCCCCACAGGGCATTTGCCACCATCCATGAGTCAGTATAGAGATAAAGCACTGGCCACTTCTCTCGTTCAGCAATGTCCAATGCCAGCTGGATGGCTTTCATCTCGGCAAACCGACTCTATTCACCCTCTCCTGCAGTAGTTTCTGCAACTTGTTGAGGACTCCATACAGCAGCTTTCCATCTCCGATGCTTTCCCACAGTATGGCAGGACCCATTAGTAAAAGGGCTTACTGATTTTCACTTTCTGAAAGTTCGTTATATGGTGGGGCCTCTTCAGCATGCATCCTCTGGTGACGTTCCAAAATCTTTACCCTCTGGCCAGTCCGTGATGACTTCCAGAATTCCTGGACAACTGGGATTTCCTATTCGAGCTCATTGTGTAATTAGTGCAGCCCACTTACTCCATGTAGGATTGGTTGCAATGTATGTAGAGGAGACTCTGCCTTTGAACATCCAGCCCAGCAGAGGCAACCGGGGTGCCAGGAAGAGCTGTGCTTCAGTGCCAATCACTTCCCAAAGCAGCTCGAGCCCCTTCATAGGCTGCCAGTATCTCTTTTTCAGCTGGGGTGTATCTGGGCTTGGATCCTCTGTATCCCTGACTCCAAAAGCTGAGGGGACAACCTCAAGTCTCCCCTGGACCCTTCTGCCAGAGGCTCCAAGTAGGGCCATTCTCCAAAGCTGCGGTGTACAGCACCATTTTTTGGTTCTTTTTCTTTTTTAATGCCTTTTTTTATTTTTTTTTAAATGCTTGAGTATCAGATTCTATGCTGCTTCTCAAGCTCAAGTGATTGTTATTTGTTTAGCACTTAAGTTCTTCGTGATTCCTGCTTGTCACGTCTCACTATGGTGGTAATTGGTTTTGCTTTTTGTTTTTAATCTTTTTCTTGCGCCATGAATTCTTTTTCTTTTGTCAAAGATGTGACTTTTACTATGAATCAGTCCCATGGAATCTCTCTGTCAGATCTGTGAGAAAAAACACTTGCTATGAGGAGAAGTCTTTCTTGGCTAATGCAGTGTATTTAAAATGTTTCATGCTGAAGTTTATGAAGAAAAAAAATGATGCTGAATTTTCACCTGAATGTGACCTTGTTTTTTATCTAAACTAATCTGCCTGTTTCTGACACAGGAAGAGACATGATAGTATCTCTGCTTGGTTAAATGGAAGCTGTTGCCTTGTTCCTTTTGGGATTGTAACCAGGCATTCTAAAGGATTAGTTTTTTTCCTTAATGCACTGTTTAATATTTTCATGCTGGAGCTCGTACAAGTTTTAGCTAATGTACCATATTCTACTCAGCCTTTGGTTGGCATTCTGACTTCTTTCACCCCTGGAAGATACTCTTGGCTGATACAAAAGGAGTAACTAGTGTATTCTGTCTCTTAACTGTGGCTGCTGACAGTGGTTTATTGTGGCTTGCAAGGGTTTTAAATGAAGTGGAAATTAAAGTAAGACTTCTTTTGCTTCCTTACTCTCCAGGCACAACTTTGAATCTTAATAATAATTTATGGAGGACTGGATTCTTCAAGATGTGTATACCTGTCAATGGATTATAACTATGTAAAGCATTCAGAATTTGACATAACTATATTGGTGTAAAAGTTTATGCAGAGATTTTACTTGTAATTGTGAGAGTGCTTCAGGCAAACCTGCGACTGACTGATCCAGAGTTCAAGTAAGAACTTCTTTCTTTAGGTCATTCTTCACATGGTCTTTATTAGTGATATCTTCAAAAGTTGAAGCAAAATTAAAACATTGCTTGATTTTATTTGCCAAGAAATAGTAGTACTAACACTTGTCACATCTCACAGTCAAATTACGTAGTTGAGAAGTTCATCCACTCCTCCAGTCTTGAATATTTTTATTTGAAATAACCCTTTCTTCCCTCCTTCTCCAATCTGTCAGAAAAGTTGTTGGCCCTGAAATGCGGTGCAAGTGAAATGTCTTTTGCTTTTATATTGTTTAGAAGTTTGTGGGTATTTTAATTTGAAGAAATCTCCAGGAACTTGTCAACAGAAGTTTAAGTTGACAAGCAGGTATTCTTTATTGCGGCGTCAGGGGACACAGGGAATAGCTCCAGCTAGAGTGTGTCGCCATACTGCTAAACAAGCTGTCCTTATATAGCCACTGGATGTACATATTCATTACGTGCATGCATGCATATTCATGAGGCTGCATATGAATTGCATCATTTTTCCGGAAGGTTTCCCTCCATGCCTACAAAAGTGTGGTGGTGGTCTTTGGGGGTTGTTTCCTTCTTCAACAATCTTCATCACTTCTGGCAGCCTTTGAAGCACATGCAGTAGATGGTGTTTATACCAGCTTAATTGGTTTGGTGACACTGCAGACATAGCAATCATCCTGCCTGCTACTTCTCAGTTAGTTTAGCTGCAGCCCATCCTGGACACCTGCTAGTCCCAGATACTCCCCATCCACACGTCCTGTTTTTCTGTCCTGTTTTTCTTACACTTATTTTTGTGCTAAGGTCATAAGGACCTAAAACTGCGCCAACTAAAACGGTTTATCTTATACAAGAATTCTCATCATGTTCACTAGCTGCACTCTGCTGTTCTTTTCCATGAAACATGAAGTACCTCAGGTATTTTCCATTGCTGCTGCTGCGAAGCCATGAAATTTAACATTACTTAAAACTGATTCTATTTATTTACAAAGGTTTATATTTCATCTTGTGATTTTGTGCCTCCTTGTCTCAAATCCCCCATTTTCTGCCCTTTTTGCAAATTCTTTTGCAACATTTTATATAATGCCATTACAATTTAGAGTCTTTTTAAAATATTTTCCTGTTTCTACTTGATGCTTGATTTCATTCCTTTTCTAATCTTCATAATTTATCATAGATTGTTTACAACACCAGAAGGAGCATTGCATCATACCACAAGTAATCAATATTGAAACAGTTAATACTAATATTCCAGCAACCTGTTCCCTCAACCAGGAGAGATCAGGAAATCATAAAGTTAACTTTTTCCATAATTCTTCAAAACCCCAAGAGGTATCATCCTTGTTCATTTCATGAAATATTTTAGTTTGTTTCCAAAGTTCCTCCAAATCTGTTTCAATTTTGCCACTTTGATCTATGTAGGAACAACAACTCTCTTTGATTATGGAACAAACTCCTCCTTGAGAAGCCAATAACATGTCTAGAGCCATTCGTTTTTGTAATATCACTTTTGAGAGGCTAATTGTCCCTTTTTGTTCCCCTTGGATTATATCAGTAGTTTTACTTTCTGTTTCCTGTATGGTTGCTGAGATATTTACAATTGCCTTCTCTAATTAATTCACTTACTCCCAAAAATGGAATTAGCCATCTCACAAAATTATGAAATGCAGTGTTCTGTTCAGCAAGAGGGTTAAAACCTCACTTGTTCCATTTAACGAAACTTCTAACCCAGTTTCCAGAAGGATATATGTCAGTAATAGTAAGATTGTGTACCACAGCGCCTGAGGTGCATGCCCCCTTCCAGCTGGGAGGTAGAGTCTTATAAGCATTTTCTCCACAGAACCAGTACCATCCTTTCCCTTCAGGAGTGTACCACCACTGAACTACGATGCCATTGCAATCTGTGTGACTGCAGTTTGAATGGTTACTTACACCTGTGGCATTTAAAAAAGCATAATCTCCTACTCTGGTTTCGGGTGTAACACACCTTTGTACACAGGTGTATTTTCTCCTTGGATTAGGATTAGCTATCCCAAGTCTTAAATTTTCTCTTGGACTCAGATTGCTAGTGTTCACCCACAGATTTGTCCATGAGATAGTGCTGGGAATTGGAACACCAATTAAGGGAAGATCCGAATTTTCTTCTGATTTAAGGTAACTGTGCACACACACAGCAGTCACTATAATTAAAAACTTTAGTAACACTCTGCATTAATTTCAGGTATAAGTTTTGATCCCAAGCTTGTATGCCAATTATCATATAAATCCAAATTATGACTGATGCGATTTCATACGTAAGGGTCCTGAAGTTTCAATCAATCGATTTCTAATTTTCTGCTAATTTCTTGTAATGATTTTGCACTGAAGTGTGAGCCTTGGTCGGAAGAAATTGCTGCTGGTACTCCAAAATGAGGTATTATCTCTTTTAATAATGTTTTAATTATTTGTCTTGCGTTATTTATTCTACAAGGGAATGATTGCTTCTGGCCACCCTGAAAAAGTATCCATTAACACCAACAAATATCGATAGCCTCCTTTTCTTGGTAATTTGGAAAAATCTATTTGCCACTGCTGTCCTGGATAACTTCCTCTTCTAATTGTCCCAGTTCGATTTCTATTTTCAGTTTTAGGATTATTCTTAAGACAGAGCTGACATTGTTTTGTCACTAGTTGTACTATGGTGTGTAGATTCCTTCCTACAATTTGTTTGTTTAAATATTTATACAAGGAGTTGCTACCCCAATGAGTTTTTATTTTGTTCCTCCTGAACTAACTTCCAGAGTTGATTATAAGGAATTACAGTTTGCCCATCAGGTATCTGAACCCAACTGTCTTTGTTTTCCTGTCCTTTCAGATCTTCAGTCAACTTTCTATCCTCTTTTGAATATCTGTGTTTAGATTTCTCAATTGTTAATTTGCCATCAGGGGTTAAGGACATAATTTTAGATTGTTCAGCTGCTTGTTTGGCTTCTAAATCGGCCAAATTATTTCCAATTTCCTGATTCGAGTCGCCTTGTTGATGCCCTCTACAATACATAATGGCTGCTTCTTCAGGTAGCTGAACAGCTTCCAGCAGTCATAGAATTTCTGTAACATGTTTACTCTGTTTGCCTTGTGTGTTCAAAAGTCCTCGTTCTTTCTAGATGACACCATGTGCATGGACCACACCAAATGTGTATTTAGAATCAGTCCAAGTATTTATCCTTTTGTCTTTAGCCAATTCCAGGGCTCTCGTTAATGCTATTATTTCTGCCTTTTGGGCAGAGGTGTTCACAGGTAAAGATTTACCTTCTGCTACCTGTGAAGTGGTGGTAACAGCATATACTGCCTTCCATTTACCACTTTTCATGAAACTACTACCATCAGTAAACCAAGAATCGGCATGTTCCAGAGGTTTTTCCTCAAATCTGATTGGCTCGAATATACAGTCTCTATAGTGGCCAAGCAGTCATGTGTTGGTGGTTCTGTCGATTGTTCCTGTGGAAAGGATGCTGGATTCACAACATTAGTGACCACAAATTTCTGTGTCATAGAATCATGGAATAGTTAGGTTTGGAAAGGACCTTAAGATCATCTAGTTCCAGCCCCCCTGCCATGGGCAGGGACACTTCACACTAAACCATGTCACCCAAGGCTCTGTCCAACCCAGCCTTGAACACCACCAGGGATGGAGCTTTCGCAACTTCCCTGGGCAACCCATTCCAGTGCCTCACCACACTTACAGTAAAGAATTTCTTCCTCATACCCAATCTAAACTTCCCCTGTTTAATCATGTTCCACAAGAGTGGCCTGATATTTTAAAAAACGTGAAGGAGATAACCAGTGGGCTCCTTTCTGTTCCAGGACTGCTGATACAACATGAGACACTAGTACAGTAAGATGGGTTTGCGAGCCTCTTCAATATTCATGACAACTGCCACCACAGCCCTTAGGCATCCAGGCCATCCTTTTCTTGCTTCATCCAGCTGTTTTGAAAAATACGCCACTGCCCTTTTATAGGTTCCTAATTTCTGAGCAAGGACCCAAAAAGCTATTCCCTGTTTTTCATAGAAATACAGCCAAAAGGGTTTAGTCACATCTGGAAGTCCCAGAGCTGGAGCTCGCTTTAGCTGTATTTTGAAATTTCTAAAAGCTGCCTCTGCTGAATCAGTCCACTCTAAAAAGGGAGGATTTCCTTTTATCAGTTCAAATAGTGGTCTTACCAGAGCACCATAATCATGGATCCAAAGTCTGCACCATCTGGTCATTCCCAGGAACGTCCATAGTTCCTTGACGGTCGATGGTTGTGGAATTTGACAAATGGCTTCTTTTGTAGCAGTTCCAAGTTCTCTCTGTCCTCCTGTTATTTCATATCCTAGGTAGGAAACTTGGGTTTGAATTAGTTGGGCCTTTTGTTTGGATACCTGATACCTGTTCAGTCCCAGAAAATTTAATAATCCCACCATCCCCTGGACACATTCTTCTTTTGTTTCTGTAGCAATTAATAAGTCACCCACATATTACGACAGAGCCCCCTTCTGAGTGGGTGGCTTCCATGATTCTAGTTCTCATGCTGATTTCCAAAACTCATTGAACTGTTTTTTAAACCCCTGAGGTAATACCATCCAAGTTAATTAAGTTTTGCTTCCTTTTGTCACGTTTTTCGCATTATAAAGCAAATAAATTCTGGCTTTCTTTGGCCAATGGAAAGCAAAAGAAAGTGTCCTTTAAATCCAGGATGTCAAACCATTTCTGATTTAATTTTAATTTGGTCAGTAAAGGATATGGATTAGCCACTACAGCGTGGATGTCCTCTGCTATTTTATTTATTGCCATTAAGTCTTGAACTAGCCTATAGCTTTTCCCATCTGCTTTCTTCACTGGTAAAATGGGGGTGTTATATTCCAATTCACATTCCACTAATAAACCATATTTTAGAAACCTATCAATTATTTCTTTTAATTCCACTTCTATAGTCTCTCCGTAAAGGTATCAGTTTAAAACATACAACATATCTGAAGTTACAGAATTGTTTCAAATACATATGCATAGGGTGGCTTCCTGGTTTATAACATTACTGAATTCTAGGTAAAGGATATGTTTGTTTGCAAATCAATACACTTACAGTAATAGATAATGAAAAATAATGCTTCTTCAGGAGAGCTAAAATATGAACATTACAAAAATATTAAAAAGTGTATGATGACAGTCAGTTTTGATGCTCAAAATCAGGTGATAAGAAAATAGTTTTCATTTCTGATCAGCCGGACTAACCTCTTCTGAAAAGTGCTGTTTCTGTTCTAACCAGCGGAGATCATAATAGAAAGTGTCTTTAATTTCCATCAGTCAGGCATCGTGGGTGTACTGTGAATCTTAGTGCTGTGATCCAGTAACTGTAGTTTGAAAATACTTTATATTTGAAAGCTTTATCTCTTACTTTGCTTATCCTTATTTCTGTTGGGGTATTAACAGTTTTGAAGGCCTGAAACAGATCCATATGTAAGCTAATTTTTTGACAGAAAGGAACTTTGAATGTCCTTATTTCTTGCGCAAATAAGAGCTTCATACAAAAAAAAAAATAACAAAGAACAAACCCCACAGCCACAACAAAAAAAAGAAACAAAAAAACAAACAAACCCCCTCTGAAAAAAAAACCAAAAAAACCCCAAAAAATACAAACAAAAAAACCCCCGAAACAACGAAAAAGCCACAAACCAAACCAATCAAAAAGAAAGAAAAAAAAAAAGAGGGAAAAAATCAAACAGATGGCTAAAATGCTAAGTAAATTTTGCTTTCTATGCTTAGGATTATTGTGAATGGTGAGGTTAGATTTTCTTATACCATAAACTAATGTTTTGACTGTAAAACATCCAGATCTCATTTTTGGCATATTTCAGAATACCAAGTTACTCCAGTTTGCTCTAGTAGAAATGAAAAATCTAGGCTGTTCTTTTTCTGCTCCTCCTCTTTGTCCCAATAATACAGAGAAATCTTCAGGCAAAAAATGCTTAGTGACAAGAACTCAAACTGTTGCCTAAACTTGTAATCTTACTTAGTTCAGTTCAATTCTGAGCGGTTCACATTGCATAAGCGCTTGTTCACATAGTTTGAAAACTTTTGTTTTTCACCTAATTATTACATTAATAGATCAGTATAACAGCTGGTGTCTGAAGGGATTAGAATACCTTATTTTGTAGAAAAAGTGGGTACTGCGTTTCTGTGGGACTATGGGGTGGAGGATTTACTGTTGTTGCATCATTTTTACATATTACTTTGGTGAAAAACAGATTTGTTGTCAATTTCCTTCAGTATCAGTGTCGTGGGAAGTCAAGTCAGTATAATCAGAATGTCTGAATGTCTTTGACCAATTTCTTTCATGAGTCTCCTATGTCCTGTGACTTCAGATCTATTCCTTGCCTATATCTCTATATGAAAATTCCTGTCAAAATGTAGATTTTTTAATACTGATACTGTAATTTTAAATAAATAGAAATAGTGAGCTCTGAACTTGAAAAGCTTTGCTATGTGAATTGATGGATGTAGTTGGAGGGTCAGATAAGGAAATGAACATTGGTATCTCTGTATAAGCTTTGCTCTTGTTGCATTGCTATTGAAGTCTGCTTTATTCCTATGATATGATTGAAAGTTGACTGTAACTATTATCTGTTGCAGATGAGCCGACACGTTCTTTGAGTGGTCTCATCTTGAAGAATAATGTAAAAGCACATTTTCACAACTTTCCCAACGGTGTAACTGATTTCATTAAAAGTGAATGTCTGAACAACATTGGTGATTCCTCCCCCTTAATTAGAGCTACTGTAGGTAAGTTTGCTCTTACTGCTGTCTTCTGCATACTGAAAATGTTACTGATACGGGTGAGAGCTGCACTAGTGACATAAAGAGTTCTTGAAACTCCTGAAACTCTTCATTTCTGATTATTATCACAAAATTACCATGTTTAAATGCCGATATTCATCTTCAGTGTGAATGTACAAAAGTTACACTATATTTTACTTCCTGTTCTTTTAGAAATCATTTAGAAATTCAGTTCATATCTCTTGAAATGTAACTGAACGTAAGTTTATTTGAATCTATGAAAATGGAGCTTGCTGCCAATTTCTATACCTAAAACCAGGAACAAGGTAAAGATCTGACTTCAGGACTATTTCGGTGCTCTGTTTGCATGAGTGAAGCACTTCTGTTGGCTGATTTCCTGTGCCCTGCCTCCTGTATGCACACACATGCATATCCCTCCAGGGAATCATCATACCACACATAACATTCACATAACAAGTTTCTGTTTTTAAATACCTTCTTGTCAGAAAACAATAGATCAGGTGTGATGTACCGTAATCATAGAATGGTTTGGGTTGTTCGTTTTCAAGCACTTATTCTTTGATTTCTCCTAGTACAAAATGCCTGTGGATTAGTACCCCAATTACCGCTTAGCTTTAAGTGATCCTTGCAGGGATTATTCAAGCGCATATGAACTCTGAAGATGGCTAGTGACTGATGAACTGTATGCTTGTGTAATGGTTGCTATTTAGTGCATGCTTTCACCCTGACCTTTTGCAAAGATGGAGGCAAGCTGATTAATCCCAGAAATCACCTAGCTGAGGAGAATGAGCATGGCAATAGTTTATTTTAGAACTGTGACTTGAGCCCAAATGGTAACTACATGTTTTTGTATCGTTACAAAGCTTTTCCCCATTTTAATCCTCAAATGAGTAACAGCATGGAAATTCTGTGCTATACAGTACAGGTTTTTAAACTCCATGTGCTTATGTTGAAATATGGATTCAAGTTCAAAAAAGATGGTTGCATCTATTGAGGACCCACAAACTTACCAGGAAATAAATGCATCTCTTTAGGCAGTGTCTATAACTGGTCTTAAAACCTTCCAGGGATTCTAGTCTATATTGTAGTGCAGCTCATGCTTAAAAGCAAACACAGAAATAGTTTGAGTGTTAAAAGTAGTAGCAGGTCTGGAAAGCTTTATTGTGGAAGGAAAGTGAAAGCTAATGATTGCCTGTGAGGAAGAATTTTGTCAAGTCCAGCTTTTCAGAAAAGGAGTTCAGAAAGCAACTTGAGGAGCTACAGATGCAAAACACCACCGCAAAAAGAACAACCTCTCACTGTCCTGTTACTGGCATGAAAGTACTGAAGCATAGCTGCTTTCCCTTTATGTTCTACTTTTTTTAATATAGATTGATGCTGTAAACTGAGGTTGCAGGTAATTGAAAGTGACATGAAAGATGCTGTCATGACAATTATGTTTTTAGCAATTTCTGATATCCCTCTGAAGTTTTGTTCAATCATATGTTTGCTGTTCCATTAGCCCAACTGGTATATTCATTAGATTTCACATTTGTCAAGTGAATTATCAACAGATTCTGTAACACTGTTTTGAAGTTCTTACAAACCAAAGACCACCTTTATAAAGATTTCAGATTTCTAACCTTACAGCTTAGCATGCTGGTCAGAAGAAAGGGCCTGTTCTAGTTCAGTTCTAGTCCAAACCCATCAAAAAGCTGCAAGCTATCAAATTGATAATTTTTTTACTTGGTTATTCTTCTGATTTCCATGTTCCTGTGCCTGAAGCTTCACAGAGAAAGCCGAAAGGCTAATCTCTAGTGTCTTCTGTTCTCTGCTGGCCAAATAAAGCTGCAGATGGGTGGGAAAAATTTCACATTTGAAAGACGATGAAGGTCATTAGAAGCCCATGAAGATTCCTTTTAACGTGAACATAAACACTTAAAACTTAATTTTACGTGGCTGTTTCCTCATTGTTCTTAACCTTTTGCAGAGCTTCAAATGTCAAAGCTGTTGCCTCTCTTAAGTTCCTGATACTACTCTTTGGTTTTTTGTCCCCACCAAAGTGCCTCTGTGGTTACAAAAATGCTAGCACAGTGTCAAACAGCTTCTCCACAGACCTGTAAAGAAAGTTCACAATGACATATTGTCAGGTTTAGTAGGACAAGGCTTCAGTGTTTGCCCGGCCCCTTGCCCTTGACAGCAACCCACAGTTAACACAATGCAGTCAGCCCAAGATGGAGCCTGCCTGTGGTTTTATTGGTGCGCTCTACCTGCCTGTGGATAGAGGCACATGTTTCTACGGATCCTGACTGTTAAACAGATTCGAGATCCCTGAGTTCAGATAAAGCACAAACAAGGCATGTTAACAGTAACCTGAACTCATATCATTTTATCAGTTACACTTCTGAGGGTAATTATTTAACATATGGAGAAGAAGAGAGAGAGGGGAAGAGAAAAAGAGGTTAAAAGTAAAAATAGTCACCACCCTGCATCCTGCAGCATCCCATGGATGTGTTGATGGTCCTCAGCAGTTGATGGTGGGTGCACATGTGGGTTTTTCAGTGACGCTCTTTTATAGTTCCAGTGATTCCATGTGAGCCATCTTAGGCCAGTCACGATCTCGGTGATGTCAGCATTGCTAGATGTGGCCGGGACCTTCGTGCCCATAAGCTGCTCGCTAGGTACCTGCAGTGGGCGCTACCCACAGCCAATCAGCGTCCACCGCACAGGATCAGGTGCAGAAGGAGGATGAGGCAGGGGGAAAGGGGGCATTCGTGGCTGGCATTGAAGTGTCCTTAGCTCCCTAATACATGGTCTGTGCGGCCATGACAGTCCTTGTTCAGTAGGCCTTTTTTAACAGAAGGTGAAACTTAAGATTTTCTGAGACATCACAAAAAATGGTGGAGCTGAGTCCCACACATATATGGTCTGGACTGCATATATCCTCCTGCAAGGGGCAATAGCCTCAAGTTGCTTCTTGCCTATGCATCTCAAAGTGTTTTCTCCTAGGTTATCCTGTTGCTGTCTAGGGTAAGCCTTTTGGAAGAGCACTTAAAGTAGTTTTCAGAGAGTCTTCCCTTCAGCTGTGAAAGCTCATGCACTATTACAAGTGTTGTCCAGACCATTTGTCGTCTTCTGAAACCACTTCTAGGACTTTGAAAAAATCTTAAGCTCTTTTCCAAAACTACCTACTCCTTTGAGTCTTACAGCTTGTGTCACATGTTAGTACAGGGGAGTTCCAGGAATTCATTTTTCAAACAAATCTGTGCCAGATCTAAGTTGGAGAGATAATTTTGCAGTTTAAGTACTTTGACTAGGAGGCAAGAAAATTCATTTATTTTGTTCTTCTTGTGAAGCTCAGTTTAATCTAAAAAATTAAAATTGCTTTTTAAAAAGTGGATCATTAAGATTCAGCAACAGTAAATAAATATTTTCTATCAGTACATCTGGTATTTTTTGTAGGCCCATAATATTCAGGAGAAATGCAGTCTTTATGGCTCTATAGATCTCCATAGGCTTTTGGGAATCTTTTCAGTTGCAGTTATGAAGAGAACTGAATGCTACTTCTGGAGCTGTAAAATTGTGGTTTACCTCTGTCTTCCATTTTTGCCCTTTGTCTGCGTGGGTTCTCCAGCCTATTGCATCAAAGGAAACATGATGCAAAGTATCTTTTAGTTACTGTGTGTCTTGTCCAGAATGGCCTTTGCTCTGTAACATTGTCCTGTATTCTTGTGTATTTAACAAGATTTTTAGCACTTTATTGCAAAGAAAAGTTGTGGTTTGTGATTAACTCAATGAAAAAGGTTGGGAAAGCTTTTTCCATCACTTGTCACTTTGGAGATTACTAGTTGTAGTACTGTCAAGTTCTTTTGTATTCATACTCACTAGAAGTAACTGTCAGTAGCATAATGGGTTATTCTACCTGTTTTAGTTTGTCTTGTACCTGTTCTATTTTGTCTTGAGGCAAAATGGGCTCATACAAAGTCAATCCTAGTTTATAAGCAGCTTTCCCTGTTCCTGTAACCTAATTAGTTTTTTCCTGAGATTTCTGTATGTGCTGGAAACAATTTCTGACTCTTTGGGCTGACCTATCTGTTTGCTGGATCTCAACCAGCCAACCCCTACAGCTGATCACTGGATGACCTGCCATAGTGTGTAAACTGTTAGTAGTTGTCTGGGTCTTAGAATATGTCCTTAATGCTTTGTGTAAACAGAGTAAAGTTGTGATCACGGAACTTACCACTGGGTGGTAAATGTACTGAATGACAGATTCACACATTCATGCTTTTGTATCACAATAAGAGGTGGCTTGAGGTGGATACTCTGTATTTACCGCAGGTCAAGATTTGTATAGCATTTGTTAAATTCAATGCCAAAACTGCCCTGCAGTGTTCGGCCATGATTATCTCCTTAACTGGGGTGAATCTCTACTTGATTTTACACATTTGAGCCCTTCATGGTAGCAGGAAGGAGCAACTCACCTTTGCATTTCAAAGCCTTTCAAAAACCATTTGTAATTAAATATAATTCTTTTTGTGCTTGCCAGTTCTTCACAAAACAGGAAATTTCTTAACTCTTTAGATCTTTGAAAAGAGGAAAATGAGAAGAGATGATATGAAACACGTGAAGATATGTAAGATCTAATTTCCTTCATCCATTTGATTCCTTTAGGCATTCTGATAACAACCATTGCCTCAAAAGGGGAATTACAGAATTGGCCTGAACTCTTACCAAAGCTTTGCAGTCTGTTGGATTCTGAAGATTACAATACCTGTGAGGTAAGGAGACTTATCAAAAAAAGATTAGAATCTGAATTTGATTATTTTGCTCTCTTATGTTTGTGTTTATATGCACATAAGTTCTCCTCAAAGAACAGTAGCTCAAATTTGATACTTTGGCCTGCATTCCATGTTCTTACTGTTTGTTCAAACAAATTAGTTTACTTTGCATAAAGGAGAATAAGGCTGCAGATGGGCAGTCATGGCATCTCAGCTGAGAAGTGTCCTGAAGTTACCACTTTTTGACGTCTAATCCTTTAGGCATCATCCACATCATCAAGTTAACCCTGAATTTTCTCTTGCATGAAAGTAATGTTCATTTGTTTTGTAACTTAATCTGGAAAAGCTGTATCGGAGTGAAATAAACCATTGTTCAGTGTGTATGAGGGAAATTAAAAAATACCAATTTAATTGTTTTAAACTATGATGAGAAAAAAGGCCTTGTCTGATTTACAAATAACTGTGATGACCTTAATTGCTTGGTACTGTCTCCATGACAGTATGTGAAGCATTTTGTATAAAGTAATGCTTAGAGGTAGGATAATGGTGCAAGGTGCAATGCTGTTATGTGGAGGTTTAGTGCTGTTTTCTCAAGAAAAAGGAAAAAAACAACAAACCAACCACTTGAAAGTGGAACTTAAATTAACCATCCTATCCAAAGTTCTGCCCCATCACAAACCATAAATGGAATACAATTATTTATATATTAAATGGGATATTTTGGCATCTGCACATTTATTTCTCAAACAAGGACCAGCTTTTAAGCATTTTTAAAAGTACAATTGAATAGATGATCACTGAATGCTAAAATTGAAATTATCATTAGTGACTCACTCAGCTTGAGAGTTTACAGATGCTGGTATAAAGTGCTTAAATAAAAACCCTTTAAGGATATTAAAGGACAGGCTGAGAAAGTTTGGGCTCTTCAGCCTGGAGAAAAGAAGGCTGTGTGGAGACCTCATAGCAGCCTTCCAGTATCTGAAGAGGGCCTACAAGGGTGCTGGAGAGGGACTTTTCATCAGGGACTGTAGCAATGGGACAAGGGGTAATAGGCTTAAACATAAACAGAGGAAGTTCAGGTTCGATATAAGGAAGCAGTTCTTTACTGTGAGGGTTGTGGGGCACTGGCACAGGTTGGCCAAGGAAGTTGTGAAGGCTCCATCCTTCTCAGTGTTCAAGACCAGGCTGGACAGAGCCTTGGGCAACATGGTCAGTGTGGAGTCATGCCCGCTCATGGCAGGGGGTTGGAACTAGATGATCTTAAGGTCCTTTCCACCCCTAACTATTCTATGATCCTATGATGTTCCAATTCCATATTTAGTTAGGTGCATTTATCATGTTAAATAGCTATATTTATTGTGTTATGCTGAAACTATATGTTGTGTCCAAAACCTGAAATCTTGCTTTGATCAGATGTGAAAAAGTTTTTGGTTTCGTTTGGTTGGTGTTTTGTGGGTTTTTTTGTGGGTTTTTTTTTGTTTGTTTGTTGTTGGCTTTTTTTTTTCTTAATAGGGTGCTTTTGGCGCTCTTCAGAAGATATGTGAAGATTCTGCTGAAATTTTAGATAGTGATGTATTAGACCGACCACTCAATATCATGATACCTAAGTTCTTGCAGTTCTTCAAGCACAGCAGTCCAAAAATCAGGTAGGTTTAGGTGTTGTACTACAGTTGCCTTTTTATTTATGTAAATTTTATTTACATGAGCAGCAAGGTTGCTATTTGTAGATCTGTTTAAAACATGAACATTTTCTTTTTAAATGACACTGCAGAGATCCAGGGATTCCATGCACCAGTAATTTCGTGTTTATCTGCTTACATAGTAAATAGTCTCACCTCTTTGTACATTTTTTCCAAATGTACAATTAGCCTATAACTGCTTCTTTTAAGGTTTTGCATATGTACTGGTTTTGTCTGGGATAGAGTTAATTTTCTTCCTAGCAGATGGTGCAGTGCTGTTTTGGCTTTAGTCTGAGAACAATGCTGATAACACATCGATGTTTTAGTTGTTGCTAAGTAATGCTCTAGCTTAAGAACTTTTCAGTTCTGCCAGTGAGGAGGTGCATAAGAAGCCAGGAGGGGAAGCAGAAACAGGACACCAGACCTGAACTAGCCAAAAGGGTATTCTGTGCCATTGAACGTTACGTTCAGTGTATAAGCTTGGGGGGAGTTAGCTGAAAGGTGCTGAGCACTGCTCTGGGATGGGATAGGCATTGGTCAGTAGGTGGTGAGCAGTTGTACTGTGCATCACTAGGGTTTTTTTTTTTGAGGGTGGTTATTGCATTCTCTCCCTTTATTGCCTATTACTCTTATTTACATTTTACTTTATTTCAGTTACTAAACTCTTCTCAACCCCCTTATTTTACCTTTTTATGATTCTCCTTCCAGTGCTGCTGCCAGGGACAGTGAGCAAGCAGCTATGTAGTTCTGAGTTGCTGGCTGGGCTTAAGCCAGGATAGCATATTTTTATAAAAAATTTAGTGCTGTGGTTAGAACTTAGCATTCTGTTCAGAAAGAACAATTTTGTATTCGTTTGGTAATGACTTCAGCAATAGAAGAGTCCAAATTCTTTTGCTGATAGAAGTTTCTGAGATTTTGCAGGGAAAAAAAACAGCTTTAACTGCACCAAAATTTAGAAAGCTCTTTATCTTTCAGCTGAATCAAATTAAATAGGTTCATCATCTTTTCATTGTAAACCTGTTTTGATCTCTCCAAAGTAAAAGAAGTATAGGTTAGAACGAAAATTCCAGAGTTAAATGGTTTTTGCTAATATTTGTTAGAAAGAACAGTAGCTCTTACCCTGAAATGAGTCGACAGTGTACCACTACCACAAGGAAGGCTGATGGTTTCTTGGGCTGGAATGTTACTAGCTGGTTAGAGGAGGTGATCCGTCCCCTCATCTTCCAAGTGAAGCCAGACCTGGAGTATTGTTTCCATTTCTGTGCTGTCCAGTGCAAAAGAGACATGGACATACTGGATAGAGTCCAGAAAAGGGCCATGAAGATGATGAAGGGACTGAAGCATCTCTCCTGTCAGGAGAGACTGAGAAACCTGGGGCTGGAGGAGCTCATCAATGTATGTAAAACTGATGAGAGGGTGCAAAAAAAAAAGGCATGGCCAGGCTCTTTTCACTGGTGCCTGGTGACAGGACCAGGGGCAATGGGCACAAACAGAAACACAGGAGGTTCCCTTGGAACATCAGGAAACATTTTTTTTTTCCTGTGAGGGTGCCTGAGCAGTGGAATCTGTTGCCCAGAGGGGTGGTGAAGTCTTCATCCTTGAAGATACTCAGAAGCCGTCTGGACATGAGCAGCTGGCTGTAGTTGGCCTTGCTTGAGCAGAGGGTTTGGACCAGATGACCTCCAGAGGTGGCTTCCAACCTCAGCCATTCTGTGATTCTCTGAAACGTATTTTCAACTCTTGTTTGAAAATTATATTGAAAGATACTGCAACTTGAAGGTGGCAGTTCTTTATCACCAATAGTAGTAGCTGGTAAAGACAAAGAGGAAGAAGTATAACTTGCAGTATATCATAAGATTCAAATAAGATTTAGAAACTCACCTGAAATAGATGCACACTAAGAAAAATATGTAACAAAGCAGTATCTTGCTGTTGTGGAAATATGAATTTAGTACTTCTCTGGAGCTGGGAGAGATGGAGTAAAACATACTTTTTTCCTTACCACATTATATTCTTTCACTTTTTTTCTGTCCTGTGATGTTTGTATTTTTGAGACTATTTAACCAGTTTCAGGTTTAAAGCAAGCTACTTGCTGACCCGCAGCCTTTTTTCAATATAGTGCTGAAGTATGAAAACTGTTACTAGTGTCAGTAAAATACTTTAGATCTGTCAAAAGACAACTTCTGAACAGTGTTTTATGAAAAATATCTGAACAGAGTAGAAGTTTGGAGTTCCTGTAGTAAAAATACTTTAATAGAACTTCAAAGGCTTTTACAGGTAAAGCCTTGTGCCTTTACTTATGGAATTCGACTTCTCTATCCCTGAGAATAAGAAAGGCCTGGAAGTAATGGGTTTGCATGGAATGGAATAGAACCAATGTTTTACTTTTTCATATGCTTCTACCACAAGTGTTTTATTGCATCCTACTGCAAGTATGTCTGTGTTCTAAGCTACAGATATATTGTTGATGCTTACTGGTCCCACTAAATACTAAAAATACTGCAAAGGCAATTGGATACTTAACAAGAAAAGAAGGGCTTTTAAAAATTGCACGAAGTTGGCCTGTATAGAATTGTTACTATGTGAAAAGATCGATAATCATAAAATATTCAAAAAGAGCATCCTTGCATACTGCTTGGAACAAATATGCCAAACATCCTCCTCTAGTTTTTATTTACTGAAGACTTTATTTCAAAATATTAATTACATATTCAGAGTATAAGGTGGTTATTAACTAGAGTTGGTTTAATTAGACTACTAAACTTGTAACTGGCTTAGTAATTTTTCTTGGTAATACTATGGATGTGCAGATTTGTTCCCTCTTGATGATGACTGGATAATGTAATTTGCTTCGTCATGTTTCTGATATGTATGTACAGTTTAGAAAATGTTTTTCACTCATTTAAAATGTGTATTTTAACTGTTCCATTTGTAGGTCTCATGCTGTTGCATGCGTCAATCAATTTATCATCAGCAGAACTCAAGCTCTTATGTTGCACATAGATTCTTTTATTGAGGTGGGTGTACATTCTTGATTTGGGGTCTAAGTATTTTGAATTATGTTTTACAACCACCTCTGTCTCCAAACTCCCCATTTCTAGTTGCCTATTCTTAGTTTCAGTTCTCATGGATTGAAGCTCGTTCTGTATGGTTGTGCTCAGAATTGATTAGTCTAAACATACTTCAAGCCCCAAAAAAGTATTTTGAGAGATGCTTCCTCTCCCTGAGTAGCATAAACTTTTGCTGCAGAAAGGTGTAAAAGTAATGGCACTTAGCTGCAGTGGAAAGTGCAGTCAGTACAAGGATTGTCGTGTTACTGAGTCCTGTGTTCCTCTGAACACTGCTACCGAACATGGATTAGAATGGTGATCCTTCAGGTTACCTAGAGTATTTGATTTCTCCTGTTATGTACCTATGGAGCTTTCTACCCTTAGAACTTCACTTATGCTTAAGAGTAAAAAAAAACCTCACTGTTCTTTTGCCAGCATTAGTATTATGTAGTGTTTTGGTTATGTGTACAATACACATTGAGAGTCTGAAGAGTTCATTTGCTAAACCGTATGTCTTTACGTAAAATGATATTCTGAGATGTGGGGTCGAAGAGCACAGAAGTACAGTTTTGTATACTTTAGTTTGCCATCAGTGGCTATTAAATATAAATTGAGTTAGATGAACTGAGACTTTTCAACTGGTACTACTTTCCAACAGAATCTTTTTGCACTGGCTGGTGATGAGGAGCCTGAAGTACGCAAAAATGTTTGCCGTGCTCTGGTAATGTTGCTGGAAGTTCGAATGGATCGCCTGCTTCCTCATATGATTAGTATAGTTGAGGTGAGTCTCATTTCCCAGATTTCATGCTGAAAAAAAAAATGTTTGGGATTGCATGAATAGTCACAAAAAGCATTCATCAGAACAATTATGCTACATTTGCAGTTGTTTACTCTTCAAATTTTCATCACGACTGAGATTGCAAAACTTTCTTCTTAGCTAATTGCCAGCTCAACATAGTATTTGACAGGCAGTGCATACAACAGTTGTATATTCTTCCTTTATTGATCCCAAAATGGCCAGGATCAGTTATACTATACAGCAGCCAGACACTGCTGCGCCCTAGTTTACAAGATCACATTGAAAGTCCAGTACTTGTGTTGATACTGCTGTAGTTTACACATTGAAGCTGTCACTTCTTGCAGATGTATTGATCATTGCAAGGATAAGGTTTGTTATTTTATATAGCATTCAGTTGTAGAGGTTAATGTAATTTGATAGTTCCTTTACCATTCTAGAGTAGTGCAGACTTGTCTACCAGTGGGACAGTCAGCTGTTTTTTTGTCTGCTCAGCTGTATAAGATATGAGTAATTTTCAAATTTCTCTGAAATACTGGCAGTTTCTAGGTAGTGTTTACATATGCTACTTGCCAGACTAGAAGTGGCTAAGATCATGTTTCTCATGTGTATTTCATGTGTACAAGTAGGTCATAACCCAGTGTCAAATTCCATAAAGACTATGTCTGAACAATACAAAGAAGGTGTTAATGTTTTGCTGTTCCTGTACACACGGATCAGGGATGCATGAAACTGAGGTGACCCTTGACAGTCTTGGTCTGCTGTCTGGTCTTCCTGTATGGTGTTTGTAATTTCTTCTGCTAAACCAACTATTTGCATTGCCTAAAGTAGTAGAACTTTTTCATTAAAAGTACTTACTAAAATTTGGCATTATAATATTAAACATAAAAAAATATTTCAAATATCTTTCCTATAGTTTGCTTTCTTACTAGGACCACTGTTCTTTGTTCTGATTTTTCAGGCTGTGAATACTGCTATTTTACAGTCCTTTTCAGTTTATCACTATCTTAACTTCAAGGAGCATATAGTATGACACTTATAATAGCCAGTCAGAGAGGAAGTGACAGTTTGAGGGGTGTTGTCAAAACAGTCTACATTTTGTCATTCTGTCTTCTTGACAAATAACAAATCTACAACAGAATAGTGAATTTTCAAGCCCTTTAGGGAAAATGCCAATGAGCATTGAGGAAGCCTTGCTCGCAATGAGTAGGACATTCTTCAGCTTTACTGAGATACAATCTGTTGACAACTCAAAACAGAGCAGTATTTCTGTTTCTATGAGTTCTTAATCACAGTAGTGACTCTTCAGGAAAAGCTCAAGATATGGTGGAATTCTGTAGGATGGGATGCTGTTCTTGGCAAGTTTCGCATCCTTGAAATAAATAGGGATATTAAATGTTCCTCCATTTTATTTAGTTTTGAGAATAAATGGTATTTGGGATCAACTGAAGAGGGATTTCTTTTGCTCTAGATCCATGTGCGAGGAAATGTAGCTGCATGGACCTCTGTGAGGTTTTCTGAAATGAACAGGAGAATCAGTTGTATCAGAAATAAGGGCTGGCATGGAATGTTTTGGTAGTTGTTTATAAGAAACTGTTGTAGCGGTAGTTCAGTTAGCTTTTTCTTTATGCAGGTATTTGATTCTTTTTGATTGAAGGAGGACTAAATTTTAATAGCAAGCTCAAAGGTTTGATATTGAATCTGTGAATTGCAATCATGCTTGAAAATGTGACACTTCCTTGTACTCCCAACATTGTCATCCAGTCAAGTAATCAAGATTTGGAAGTGAAATTTCTTTATGGTACTGTAAATAAAAAGCATTTTGATATTATTAAGGGTATATTTATACATTTTGATTCAAAACTGCAAAGGGGCAGTAAAAAAAAAATCTGTTCACAGGAAACTGCTGTTTATTATATTAGCTCTCTTCAATTTCTTAGTAACAATGTTCTCACTTAAGCAATGAGGAAATTTACAATCTGCATCATCTAGTGTTAATAAAGAAGTCTCTTAGCTTATTCTCACAATAGCCATAAGTACTCTTCCATGTCTGTTCCTTCCCTTTACCCCAGAGAATCTATGGTAGCATAGTCTGGTTTTGTGACCATAATTTGCAATGTTCGTAACTTCTGGACACTTGAAACTTCTATCTTATACAAGTAATACATTTTTATATTGCGTAGTACATGCTTCAAAGGACCCAAGACCAAGACGAAAATGTGGCTTTGGAGGCTTGTGAGTTTTGGCTGACTTTGGCTGAACAGCCAATTTGCAAAGAGGTATTATGTCGGCATCTTACTAAGTAAGTATTGAGAATTATAAATACTTTTTACTTTGAAATAGTAATCTTGAAACTTCAGTTGACTTGTTCCTGGTTGGTCTTACAAAGACTGAATCTAGCTTGCGGTATGCTTAGAAGAATTTTCCTGTAGCTATTTCTTGTGCATAATAAAAATGTCTGTAGCACAGAGTTCCCTGAAAAGACTGCTGAGGATTTCTGACCCAGTGACTTCCAGAAGCAATTCAAATTGTATCACTGTGGTGCTTTACATGAAGCTTACTTAATAGGCTTCACATGGATGCAAAAATGTCTAATGTGCACTTAAGCTCAAACAAGCACCTTTATGTGGCATTACCTGTCATATCTGGTATGCCATGAACACATTGTCTTGACTACCACTGAGGTAGCCATCTCTGTGCAATGCTTCTATGTGCAGAGCCATGTAAAGAATGTTCCCTGTTCTATAAAGAACATAAAACATAATGACATCATTGGATTTAGGAACCAATTTTATATTGGTTGCTACTGCAATTTAAACTTGAAGAAAGTGTGTACAATATGTTCCTTCTTACTTCTGCAGCCTCATAGTAGTTTTAAGCTTCAAAAACTTTTTTGTAAGTTTCAAAAAATGCCTCAAAATGTAGGTCTTTGAGTTGGAATGAATATCCATATTTGAGGTGTAAACAATCAGCAAAATTTCAGTTTTCATAAGCAATTAGAAAGTAGATAATTGAGATTAAAACACCTGCTGTAGCAGTGGAGGAATAGGAGCTGAAAACAGGAGAACCTGTGCTATGAGAAATAATGTTGAATTATAGAATGGTTTTACTTAATTTCTACTCTTGTAGCTGAAAAGACAAAAGAAGGGCAGTACAATCGAGTTTGTTTGGCCACATCTCAATACACGTCATGTTTTTTACTGAGTGTAACAATAGTTTATTAACTACTAGTATTAAACCTGTCTTGGCCTATATGAATATTGACACTCTAACGTGTCATTCTAATTTTTCTAAGCTTTTAAATTTCTAGAAGAACAAATACATAGGACTAGCATGACACTTCTCTCGTAACCTTTCAATGTCATGTTTATTGGAAGCAACTTACTTGTTGGTGGGTCCTTTTGACTCAGGAGCAGTATAAGTTTATCAGTACTTGATAAATACTGAGATAGTAAATAGGAAGATAATACTTTTTTTTTCTATATATTCAATTACAAGTGGAACAGGATCTTCTAAAAACCTGCTCATGTAATATCTAACATCTTGTTCCATTTAGCTTCTATAGGCTTTTTTTATAAAATCCGTAGCTCCTGCATACTTCATGAAGTATGCTGCAGAAATGACAATGAATTGCTGATACATATACTTACTATTCCTTCATTCAAAATTTAGAAGGTAACGTGCCATTGCAATGCATGAATATTACTGCTGGCCCAGTACCTTCAAAACCAGTACTTCTCAGCTGCCAAATATAGAAAAATTGAGTATGTCAGTGGGGCTCGGTCAGTACATGGTCATTATAAGCTTGATTTGGCTTCTGAGATATATTTTTAGTTTAGAATGTGGTTTGATGTGAAGTATATACTGTCTGTGTATCTCTACAACCATGCATAGCCATAATCATTTAATAATGAAGTAAATTTTAATTTAGATCAGTCAAGATCTCTGCAATGATGGAGACTTGTCTTACTGAAATAATGGCAGAAAGATAGGAGGGCTTAATGTGGTTAGTCTTCCATTTTAAGATGAAAGTAAGGTAGAGTCTTCAACCACAAGTAAATAAAGTTACATGTATTATTTGTGAGAGCCAGCTGGTTTGTCATGCATATTATGGGAGTTTGAATTTTTAGTGAAAACTTGTGGACTTAATTTTTGAAAGGTGCTTCAGAATAAATTAATCACATGGAAGATTATCTGTCTTTTATAATTTGAAAGTCAGTTGTGCCATCTGGCTCCCTCTGCTTAAGTTTGTGATCTGCAGTTAACACTTTCAGATTACAAAGTATCCATGAACCTTATAGAGCTTGGTTGAGGCACTAGCTTTGGTTATCAGGTTAAGTTGTTGGGGGTTTTATTATTTTGGGGATGAAGGTTACAACCAAGATTATAGTCCAGGTAGCTGAAAACTGGCTTGCTTTTTTATGTATTATTTTGACATATATCAATATTTCTTTGTAGGCTGATACCTGTGCTGGTAAATGGTATGAAATATTCAGAGATTGATATTATTTTGTTGAAGGTGAGCATCAACTTCTTTTACTCTGTAAGAATATCTTTTTAGCTTCCAACCTATAAATCAGAATGATTCAGATGAGTATGGGCAGATCTGTCCTGCCATCTATTCAATGGAGAATTAGCTTTCAGGGGCAAGGTGTGCTGTTTCCACCCTAAACATAAGTGCTGTCATGTTTGTTGCAAAATAATCTGCAGGCTTTCCTGCTTTGCCTTATTCTTTCTGGTCCAATTTAGGCAGAATTGGGATGCTGTTACCCATGAATCACTGCAACGGTGCAGCCTAAAAAAAACCAGTTCATAATTAGTTCTAATGCCTTTTAGGCTGAATACACAGCTTTTTCCACTGCTACATTTTAGAATATGTCTGTGTACCAGAATTTCCCTATTAGTAGCTTTCTAGTTTATTCCATCAAGAGTAATTTCTTAAAAAGATGGATACTTTGAGCATGAGTTTACCTTTCTTGCTTCTGTGTTCCTGTCATTTCTGTTAAATGTGGCAGCAGAACAGAGGAACAATGGAACTAGTTAGCTGGGCAGCACAAGTGGATGTGAATCTTTTATATGCTTACAAAATCTTGAACTGAAACTACGTTTTTAACTTCCTTGGCCAATATAGTTGGACTACTTTATCTGATAAAACATTTTGGTGGCAGGGGGATGTTGAAGAAGATGAAGCTATTCCAGATAGTGAACAGGACATAAGACCTCGTTTTCATCGTTCACGGACGGTGGCTCAGCAACATGAAGAAGATGGTATTGAAGATGATGATGATGATGACGATGAACTTGATGATGATGATACTATTTCTGACTGGAATTTAAGTATGTCAAAGTAATGCATAAAATGTTTTGAAATAGAACTATTTATGTAATAAAAGTAACACAGTAAAAAGAGGACTTTGCAGGAATACTGAGAATATGGAATATGGAGGGGGAGTCTTAGATGACACTTTGACTATGTAACTGGCAAAAGTTAGCCATCCATAAGCTTATTTCTTGTTTTGAATATGGCAGATGGAGTAAGAAGCATTTATGGGATGCAGTTCAACAGAACTTTTGGACTTAAAATTTTATTTCTAGAAGATAATCAAAACCATGTCTCTCTTGTTTAACTTAAAAAAAAAACCCTTTACACACTGATAGCTGGAAGAGGCTTAATAATGCTTTTATTTACCTCAGTCTTCCCTCTAAAATTGGTTTGTTTGTTTTGTTTTGTAGGTTTTGTGCAGTGTTTTGTTTGTGCCTTTGTAGGTTTTTATTTTTTTTCCATGTGAACATGCTACCACTGACAGCCATTGCTAGGAGTTCTATTCTATGTGAGGAATTTGCTTCTGAACAGAGTATAGTTATAAAGAGAGATATAGTTATCTTAGTTATTACAGGAGATAGGTGTGAGGAAACCACAGTTGATGGCCTGTGTGCAGGTCATAGGACCTTCAGGCCAATAAGCCATATGATAAGGAAAGAAAACACCACAAACTGATTTTTAAGCTCAGTGATAGAAAATAGGGCGTGGAATTCTGACAGATCTGACAAATTCACTTTGCAAGCAGCCTTATTGTGGAATAATGTTTTGAGATTCAGATACATCCACATGATTTTATTTCCAAGGCCCTGAGTTTTCACAGGTGGTGAATGTACCTTAAAGCTTATGAATTTTGAGACATGCTGTTCTTAAAATTAATACAGATATGCTTGTTTCTGTAAAGCGTCTTTTTAAA
Source organism: Psilopsiagon aurifrons (assembly GCA_025447955.1). NCBI lineage: Eukaryota > Metazoa > Chordata > Aves > Psittaciformes > Psittacidae > Psilopsiagon > Psilopsiagon aurifrons. The sequence continues at coordinate 25,754 of JAOEHY010002176.1, forward strand.
AATAGTGTTAGTTTATATTCATAATGCTGTTCTGGTCACTGCTATATGTAGAGATTGCAAACTTAAACACATGTTTTTTGAAAAAGATAGCTGAAATGATGGAGGTTGCCCTGTGGTCCACAGTTTTGATTAAGGTAGTAAGGAAGCTAAAGTTCATCAGGAATGGTGGCCTGAAAGAGAAAGAGCAGAACAGTTAAGAATGTGTATTAACATATGTTATCTGGACTTGAGAGAATTTGGATTATCTGAAAATCAGAACTGCATGCCCTACTTCTTATCTGGCATTCTATATTTGACTTTCAATTTGAACAGAGAGGAAGCATCGGTGCAGCCTGACAATTAGTATCATTGCTTACTAATGAGACCAGCTGTATCCAGAGGAACTGAGGTTATAATGAACAAAAAGTGCATTATAAATTGTTATATGAGCATTCTTTATAAAAATACCTTCATGTTATTTTTACTAGATGTGACAACATGCAGCAGAAAAGAAAGAGTACAGATTTCTGATTCATGTTCAAAGTTGTTGGTGATTTTTACGAGTTTCTGTTTGCTAAAACCTTGAGATTAAAATTTGCAAACAAATTTTGAGGTGTTTCTCTTCATATTGCTGTATTGCAGAAGAGGAGTAAGGCATAAAAGGTCAGAGAGGAGGCCAGCAAATTCCTTTCAGTCTCTATAGAGTTGAATCATTTTGCCTTTTTTAACTTGGAGACATACATTGATTTTGAGCACTTTATTTTTAATCAAATGCTAGTACTTGTAGGCCATTTCTCATTAGTTTCACCAGTATGCTACATTCATGTCACAGACCTTCCCTCTTCCTTTGCTATGCCATCCTGAAATCGCGTAGTGTATATACTGTTGCAGTATAATGGAGTGGTTCCTGGCAGTGAGGATTTTAATATTCCCGGTGTATAAGTCCTTTTAATGGCTATTTAGGTGCTGCAAAACTTGCTTTCTAAGAGCAGAGGTTTTGCACCAGAGCATAGTGGATCACTGTGTATTGTAATGAAATGGAAGTATCTTTTAATGCGCTGAGACTCCGCTGGCAGTTTAAATGAGGATTATATTTCCCAACTACAACTACTTGTGTAATAAGCAGAGATTAACACTGTTAATTCCCCTCAGGGAAATGTTCTGCTGCTGCTCTAGATGTCTTGGCCAATGTATTTCGTGATGAACTTCTGCCACACATCTTGCCCCTTTTGAAGGAATTGCTCTTCCATCCTGAGTGGGTAGTTAAAGAATCTGGTATCCTTGTTCTTGGAGCAATTGCTGAAGGTAAGGAAACAGTGCATATCATGTTGCTGAATTCTTGATCAGTTCCTTCCAGGTGAATTTACATATGCAAACAAGTGTATGTCATTAGCTGGTTTGGTTTCATTGATTAATCTTTACATCTACTAATTGCTGACTTAAGTTATTTAACTTTCATTTTCAAATCTATGCATGTTTGGGAGGCAAAATAGCTTAAGTAATTTGTTTTGTTTTCCCTTTCTTAACCCTGCAGCATATATTTATTGGTCTGTCATGAAATACTACCTTGATTTCCTAGAAGATGAATATTTAATAAATTTGAGTTACATTTCATTTAAGTGTTTTCAGAAACAGAGAAGACACTACTGTGATGTCAGTGCCCTAACCTTCTTTTTGTGGGTGGTTCTCCAATTTAAATTTGTTGACTTCTGTTCTTTTGTATTTACTCATTCTTGCTTGGCTTTTTGCCTGTATATCCAGCATCTCTGTCCTTTTTGCAAGCTGAAGGAATACATTAGGGTCCATGCCTGGATTATCATTCTTTCCCTCAGTGAATCGTGAACTTTTTTTTTTTTTTTCAATAGAAAACTTTGTTTTGATTTTAAGTTGTGCAAGAAAGAAGTTTGCTGACTTGAAATATGTAGTTTTTCTTGCTGGTCAGAATTTGTATACTAGGAGAAAACAGGAAAAAAAATGAATTTCTTAAGGAATCCTTTTTAATGATGTGATGATTTGTTGTCAAAGTCAAGTCTTTCTGTACTTGTTGTCTTGGTTACTTTGACTAGACTGACAAAGGACCTCCAGGCCTTATAAACTAATTCTATTCGTGTGTACTTGCCATACTCCATTTAATAAAGCATAATTTCCAGAGATTGGAGAAGCACTGAAGTAGAAATGTGGCTGAAATGATTGGAGATTTTAATAATTTTTTTTAATGTAAGGTTTCTTTTTAGCACTTAATATAAATTAGGCAGGCTTTGTATGTTGTAAGAATGTATTCCTACATGATAGAGAATGGAAATATGTCCTTTCTAGGAAAGAAAAGAACTTGTTAATTCCGGTACTGCAGTAGCTGTATTTTTCCTTCTAGGCTGCATGCAGGGTATGATTCCATATCTTCCAGAGCTGATCCCTCACCTTATTCAGTGCCTCTCCGACAAAAAGGCTCTTGTGCGCTCCATTACATGCTGGACTCTTAGTCGCTATGCACACTGGGTAGTTAGTCAACCCCCGGACACATACTTGAAGCCATTAATGACTGAGTTGCTAAAGCGTATCCTGGATAGCAACAAGAGAGTACAAGAAGCTGCCTGCAGGTAAGCCAAAGCTTAAGCAAACAGCGCTTATCCATGACACTGCTTTTTCACTGGAAATTATTTTAATGCATTTATCAATCAATGCACAACTCTGTTTCTTTCTTTTTGAAATTGGGAGTAAATTCATTATTTTTTGGAGTAGTCACAAGTTACTCCTCACTGTAATAACATGAAAAAAGTTATTTTGTATTTCTCTTGTCCAGTTTTTGTTTTCAGAATATATGACTCACCAAAGAAAGTAAGTTATTGTAATAAAAGAAATTATCTGTTTGTGACACATGTTTATTTTCAAAATATGATATTTTGTTGACCAGAAATCTGGGTGGTTTTTTAATCTGCCTATGAAAAAGGTCAACACTGATCACAATGGTATACTATCCTATCATTGGATAACTTTTTTTTTTATATTTATCTCAGGATTACCAAAACATTTGGGTTACAATTATTTCCAGGGATAGTCTCTTTCTCTTGCAGGGAGATCCTGGAAGATAAGATTCCTTTATCTCCCTTGTCTGCTGATACAATGAATTTAATGAAACATGCTTCATAAGATTTGCATATTAAAAAATTCCCTTTTTGCCTCTAAACCTTTACAAGCATTGGGCTAGCAGATACCTTAGGCTTTAACACTTGTTCCAGTCTGTCTTTTCACAGTGATGATCTGTTTCAGCAGCAAAATGGTGATTTAAGACTAATAGATTCCAATTGCTTCTCCCGCTGAAATCTGTTTACACTTTTCTTACCCAAAACTTGGTTGAAATGTGCATGTAGTTGAAAGCAGCTGTGTTGCAGTTCTTAAATAACCTCATGGAAATAAAAATAACGATACACCTGTTTTGGGTTTTTATTTAAAGTTTAAGATCAGATTTATAGCATGTTTTGAAATGCTTTCTTTAGAACAGAGATTCATTAAAATTACTGTTGCAGGTAAAAAAATCAATTGGGAAACTCTGCTTAAGGAAAGTATAAAGCTGTTACAAGTCAAAACATTTACTAGCTTTCTAAATTTCAAGAAAACACAATGTTCTTCCTTGGAGAGTGGTAGAAAGCTGCTTCTGTACAGTAGTAGTTGCATAGATTGTTAGTATCTCTCAAATTGAAAGTTAGTACACAGAATACTTCCATCGCTAACCTCTGTATCATAACAGATGTCTAACATTCTTTTCTGTATTGTTGAGAAACTGCTCCCTGCTCCTTTGTTTGGTGACACCCAAAAGGATATTTTATTGAAACATGTTTTCCTGCACGTTGTATGCCTTTCTCAAAAAATTATTCATAATAACACAATAGAATAATGAATAAGAATGTTAGCTATGTAGTGTTCACCATTGCATTGTATTAAGAAAAAGGCGTTTCAGTATTTGATAGCATGCTAGTAGGGGGTTGTTCACCTCATGTGATGATGTGTGCGTTTTTAGTGGAGGGACAGGCTAATAATAATCTTGTTAACACAAGCTAGGCGAGTGAATCTTCAGTAGCTCATGATTTTTTTCTTTCTTTACTGTTTCTCTACAGCAGCATGTCTGGTGTGGGAGCTTTTTTCTTGTTTGTTTTGGGTGGGTTTTTGTAATGCTGTTGTTCAGACACTTGACAGGCAACTTGAAAAGTTTCTCCATGATGCTGTGGTGTGTGCTTTGACCAATGCTGGCTGAAAATGTTCATCCCCTGTCTTTAGTTTTAGTTTTTCATTTCTTTATGTATCTGGTTTTTGTGACTTTTTTTTTTTCCCTGTGACATTTTGTCTGTGTGAACTGCTGAAAGTACAGGCTGATGTTGGCACTCTACTGGCATATCAGCACTAGGGCTTGTATATGCAGTTAGAGCATAGATTACAGAGAGTGGGCCATTTTTAGCTGAAGTAAGCAGGTTTTCTAATGGTTCCTACTATTTCAGTTAGTATACTGGATCTTGTGTATAGTAATGCTTTTTGGTGGGGGCTTCATGCATATGCACAACAGATTTTACAGTAATATATTTTAATTCTGCTCATTACAGTATGAGCTGAATCTCACATGTTCAGTCAAAACAGATCAAGGTTATCTCGGTAACACCAATTTGAAAACATTTTGGATGAATTTAAGGGCTAAATACAGTTTTAAGTTTAAACAGAAGTGGGTAGTATGGGGTATTTTGCAGTCATCTTAGTTTGTGTTTTCCCAAATACTAACTGACCTGGTTTTTTTTGTTCCTCAGTGCCTTTGCTACTCTAGAAGAGGAGGCTTGTACAGAGCTTGTTCCTTATCTTGCATATATACTTGACACTTTGGTCTTCGCATTTAGTAAATACCAGCATAAAAACCTGCTCATTCTTTATGATGCTATAGGAACTCTAGCAGATTCTGTAGGACATCATCTAAATAAACCAGTGAGTATACCTTACATTCTGTATTAGCAGTCCTCATAATGAAAAACTGGTTCAGTGTTTTTTTGAAGCATGATGTACATGCTATAAAACAGAAGTAGTATTATTTCTGTGTAGGTTTCAGTAACACTAAGTATGTACACATAAGTTAGGTAGACTGCATGTACACAAACATTTGCCATTTTGAATACATGATCTGGTGTGGTGGTGGCTTGTGAAACATGTTTCTTACTGTGATTTTTCTTTTCCTCATGTTCAAAGTTTTTCAGCTCAGAATAGGTCTGTATCTCAATATAGATGTGAAATGGGACTTCAGAGAAATTGGCAGAATGTGTGTTTTAATTTCCAATGACCACACTGTTTTCAGTAACCACTTTTAAGCAGAGCCAAGCTACCCTGTGTGTCTCTTTCTAATGTATTGGAGCACACCATCAGTAGAAATGGCTTTATCAGGGAGACACACATTTTATATATAAAAACACAGAATCCTTTGGACAAAGGACAGAAAACACACAGGCAAATATAGTGTGATTTTTTTTTTTTTTAGTGTACATATATTAACTAATGGAATATGCATATCTGTTGTGTGTGCGCAGGTTACAATGGTGGCTGAAATTTTGTTTCTCTGTAGCACTTCATATGACATAGACGCATTAGAATAAAACCTTCTAAACTGTTCCCATAGCATTTTACTTGCTAGCAAAGATCCCACACCGTCAGAAGACCTCTTTTTCAGTCTTTTTGGCCCAGCCACCTTAACATTTGACAGTACCAGGAGGAAGCTAAGTGGAAGCTCCTGGTAATGGAGAGGCTTCAGTCACATAGAATTTTGTATCTTTGGACATAGCACAAGCTGGTAGCATGTTGGCTCTGTAGATACCTGCCAGGAGCAACAGCACTATAGGTATACCTTGCCCAATGTTCTTGTGACTCTGGTTGTGCAGTGGCAGGGAAGATGCAGCATGCAACAGTGTTACACAGAAGGGGTAAGTACATACTTCTGAAGGGATAGGAAATTACTTTCTTCGTGGGTAGGTGGTTCCTGGATGAAGTAGTTTCAGGAACTAGGGGGATGTGGAGATGTAGCACCAGGGGAATGGGAAATAGTTGAGAAAAACAGGTGGCAGATGAACAGCCAGATTGCCTTGCTAGAGGAAGTCATACAGATTTGTAACAGCTCAGGCAGCTAGACTGGAGCCTCAAACCTGGAGGAGCAGATTCACTCTACAAAGGGACTTAACGTGCTTCAGCAATAAATCTTAGAACATAAATGGTAAATTCTAATGTTGAACTATGTATGCATATTGCAACAATGATGGAATTACATTAGAAGAGGAGTTTTTTGCCCAAAAAGTAGAATATAAATTCTTAATACATAATTTTGTAGCATTGAAATTAAATTGAAGTGTTTCAGCAGTTGGTGTATTTTCATCCTAAACAGGAATATATTCAGATGCTAATGCCTCCATTAATCCAGAAGTGGAACATGCTGAAGGATGAGGATAAAGATCTCTTCCCTTTATTAGAGGTAAATGTTAGAATGCAAATAATTTTCTATCAACTTATCTTAAGAATTTTACTTCCTGATAAAAATGCTCCTACTACGAAGTAAAACTTATAAAAGTTCAGAGTGCTAGGTATTTCCTATTATGGAGAAAGTATTCTGACTGTAGGAAGAAAATTTTGTGACTGAGGAATTGTCATTAGGTTTAGACGAAGTCTTTTTAGGTTCTTATTATTGTTTTTGTTTTGTTTTGTTCTGCCATTCTGGAGTGTTTGATGGGATTATTTTAGAGGAAAAAATGTACCATCCTTTTATTCTAGTCTTCTCTCTCCTTTCTCTCTCTTCATCCCTCCATTAAAACTATTGTCAGGCATGCTGAAGGTATGAACCAGATCATGTACTCTATTCTCTGTACTTCTCAAGTCTGGAACAGGAAAGCACCTCTAGAAAAATTAATAACTCTTAGGTAATGTTTGGGCTTGTACGTGCTCAAGATACTGAAGCTTAATGTAAGTGCTGGCAGAACTGTTGTAATTGATGTTGTACACTCTATATTGGCTGCATCTAAGATGATGCTGCTGAGAAATTTTCTCAACTGGCGCACAGAGAAGAGAGTAACAACTTGCTGAGGGGTGCCTTGGCTCAGCTAATAGGTACTGCCTGTCTAGTTTGTGTTTACTTAACCAGTTACATGTGGGTATACTTAAAATATTGATATGTTTTAATTTACCTCTTCCAAGTAAAAGGCACTTCAGGAATGTGAGGAAAGGTAGTGACTGTTTTCTCTTTTTTGTTAATTCCAGTGCCTGTCGTCAGTTGCTACTGCCTTGCAATCTGGCTTTCTTCCATACTGTGAACCTGTGTACCAGCGTTGTGTAAATCTGGTGCAGAAGACACTTGCACAAGCCATGGTATTTTTCTATTGCTATTCCAATGTTTTCATTATATCTCCTTAAATCAGTGTATTAAGTATCTAAAGTTATGGATTTGCAGAGAAATTTGTAGCCTAACTATTGAATATCTAAATGATGCTGCAGTTCTGAAACTTTTTTTTTATGCATACCTCTGAGAAAAATCTAATACTCATGTTGAAAATGCGTACCTATTTGTTGCAGTTGCATAATGCTCAGCCAGACCAATATGAGGCTCCAGATAAAGATTTCATGATCGTGGCTCTTGATTTACTCAGTGGTTTAGCTGAAGGACTTGGAGGCAACATTGAACAGCTAGTGGCTCGTAGCAATATCCTGACACTAATGTACCAATGCATGCAGGTGAGTTGAGTAGCCTGTTCGATCTAAGGATTTTCTTTCTTAAGAGAGTCAGAAACACTTCTAGAATTGTTGGGTTTTTTTCTTCTTCTCTTTAGGATAAAATGCCAGAGGTACGGCAGAGTTCTTTTGCATTGTTGGGTGATCTGACAAAGGCATGTTTTCAGCATGTTAAGCCTTGCATTGGTATGTTTCTTTTACATATTAAATAATTGTCTTACAAACTGATAAGAGGCTGGTTTAGCTATTGTTAAGTTCCTTATTCTGTGGATTGCCTTTTCATGGTGTAAGTTTTCATTTTCCTTCATCAGGAACATATCTAGTCTTTTGTCTTTCAAATTGTGTGCTTAAAATACATGTTCTTATTTTTGTAGACAGTGCAAAAATTCATTTTTTTCTTGATTTTTATGATGTAACAAACTTCCTGTTGTGCTGTAATACAGCAAAACAGATGTACTTAGACTTCAATTAGTACAGTTGCTTGCTTTGATAAATTCTTGAATTTACAGCTTTTTTTGTCCTACTAGAATATACTGTTATATAAAATTATATATATAAACTAGAAAACCTGGCATGAAGAAAGGTTCTTGGGTGTTTTTTTGCTTTAATTGCAGTAAGGAAGTATCATCAGTTATATGCTTCCATGATGTTTGCTGGCTTTTCCCACAGATACTCTTGAGATACACTTAACTTGCCAAGTGAATGTTTGGATAGGCTTGGGATTTAGAATTTATTTGACTGGTGCTATAATCTATCATTGTTACTAATTTTTTCTTCAAATTTAATCGAAGATGTGATTGCCTCCTAAGGTTTTTGATTTGGGGTTTTTTGGGTTTTTTTTCCAAGCATAGCTGAGTGCATAGCTACATAGCTGTACAGGTGATTTGAAGGTTGTTCAACTATACTGTAAAACTGCAAGTACTTGTAGCTGTTTATTCTTCTACCCTCTTACACTCATTCCCCCTACCTGAGCAAAGGGAGGGAGGAAAAAAAGTTTCTAGATTTACATGAAGCCTGTTAGAAACATTTTTAAACCAGAATTTGGAAAGATCTGCATTGATCTGCTTAGATTCTAAAATTCAGGTTAATCTGGCGTATGGCAGAAACATAGCTCTTGTAAATTCACATGTAACACTTTCCAAGCATTTAAATAGGCTTACATTATTTTTTTAAAAAACTTCTCTTCCCCCCCCCCCATGATCTTACAGTTATGGGACAAGATGATTGTATTGTGTGATGAGATTTTAAAATGTTGTTCTTTCTAGCTGATTTCATGCCAATTTTGGGAACCAACCTAAACCCTGAATTCATTTCTGTGTGTAATAATGCCACCTGGGCAATTGGAGAAATCTCCATACAGATGGGTAAGATGGTTTTTTTCCTTGAATCTCTGCACATTTAGCATGATTTGGGAGGCGGGGGGGGGGGGCGGCACTGTGATACTTTCATGTTAAAATATGAATAAAATCCAAGCATCTTGTTCCTATTTAATACCTTCAGTTAGATCCAGTTTAGTAAGTACCCAGACTGTTTAGATTGTGTGTACTAATGCTCATTTTCATCTGAATATTTTTTTTCCTTTGGTTGTTTCAGGTATAGAGATGCAGCCTTATATTCCAATGGTGTTGCACCAGCTTGTAGAAATAATTAACAGACCCAACACACCAAAGACGTTGTTAGAGAACACAGGTACCCAAAACTGATCCATACATGGCGAAGGGAACTAGAGATTTTTTATAATTATTTCAAAGATTGCATAGGGCAACCACACCAGAACTGATTTTATTGCTATGTACTTGGCTTTTATAAGCAAGAGCAACTCTGTTTTGCAGAAGTTCTTACAAGTCTCAGTCTTGAAGAAAACTATCATATATCTAGATTCCCAAAGTTATTGCTTTCTCACTTTTACAATATTTATTTATCTGTTTAAGTAGTCTTCCAGTTTTATTTATGTACTGAGTTGACAGATGTATGCAGTAACACTTAATGACTTAGTTCACACTGATTTTAATAAATGCATGTCCTTACCTGTGTACTGTATATATATGTCTAGTTTTTGAAACAAACGTATTTGGCATATATAAAACAAATAATGAATTTTCTGAATTTACAATAAATGCACTTTTTAATACGATAAACTTGTAATATTATGATCAGAAATCTAGATCTGTGATGGCAGTTTCACAACAACATAACTGAAATTATGTAAACCTTCCACTACTACTTGGTCACTTTACAAATTCCGGAAAAGAATTCTAATAATGGCATGCATGTTTTATGTTCTGGACCACAGCTTTGCCTTCCAAAATCAATCCTCAAATGCCTTACTGATTTGAAATTTCTGAGGCTTGTTTCTTTTGCATTTATAGAGGGCATGTTCTGGTATAAAGAGCACCTTCCATACTTCAGCAAAACTTTATTAATAATTATGTTTCTGTTTTACTATTTTCCTAATTGAGACAAATGAGACTCTCCCCACCCACCCCCTCTGTTTGAAAACTGATTGTCTTGTAAGGAAAGTATGGCTTAGTCATTATACCTGACAAGATTTAAAATTATGCAAATACAGTGGTACAGTTGAATCTTTTTGAGCTAAGAAATGGATTAATTGGAGAGAGATCTTGCAGTGCATATTGTTCCTCTGTTATTCTCTAAACTTAAATGCTGCAGTTTCTCTGCTTCTATTCCCTTCCCCCATTTAGTATGGAAGGTGAACTTAAAGGAAAAAATTACCTAGTTGTCTGGCGTATTATAGGTACTACTTTTTGCAAAGATAATTTTGGAGCAAACACTTACTTGTTGTGAGTACACCATGGAATAGTATAGCAGTAAAAATTCTCTTTCCTCCTGCCCTGACACCCTTACTCTGCACTAATGGATGTGTAGCACCTATAACAGAGAGGCATCCAGTACTTAAATGTTTGCTTCCATCATTGTTAGAGAATTTTTGGAAGCATCCAAACACTTTTTTTTTTTTAATTTTTTTATTTTTTTTAATTCTCTGAATAGTTACTTTAAATGTGGATGCATAACTGCAAATAAATGTTGAGTGTGGTGTATTTATTATAAGTTTGTTGTGGGGTATTGTGCTGTGTGCCACTAGTATGTGTAAGAATATCACTGTTTTCTGCTTTAGCTTCCTTTGCAGTGAGCTATGCAAACACTTCTATGGAAGCATTAGACCACCTTAAATGAAAGTAATTGCTTAGAAAATAACCAGTACATAGAAAAAAGTTGAGCTTTCACAGAGATTACTCCTTCTTTTATGGACTGTAGCTGTGAGAATTTACGGATAAAACTTAAAAATATATTTTCATTTGAAAGTAGCACTTCAAGTACAGTTTTGTAAGTTAGAAGTGCTGAAGATTTTAGACACTGCATATTGAAATTGAGTAATAACAGGGCAAAAAAGTACATTGCCAGTGAGCTGCAGATTACGTGAAGTGGATGTATTTCAAACTGCTAGTATATCCTACACCAAACTTTTGTTGGAGAAAGCATCATCTGCTTTATTGCATGTTTCATGAAACTGTTCACAAATGCCTGTTAATTAGAGTGTTGCATAGTATGTCCCTTGAACATAGGTTTCCTTTCTCTGCTTCATATAAATCTGCTGGATTTTAGTATTATTCATGTATTTTGCTTCAAGTGATCCTGATACATTATTCCCCACCCTCTCCTTTTTCTAAAGATTAATCTTTTGTGAGTTGAGCAAACACCATTAAAACACATTTGCATGATGATATTTTCCTTCAGTCTGTCCTCCAGAACAATGGGCAGAACTACCTAATCATGTAATGAAGCAGTTTTGCTTTTCATGTATCTTTATGCCTTGGTATCAGAAGTCAGCTTCTTGTACAACTTCCGTGAGGAAGCCTTTTGTGAACAGGAGAAACACTTGGATTAAAGACTCAATTTTTCTTGCAGTCAGTTGCTGTGAATTTGCAACCACTTTAAATCAGAGGATTTATGATTTTATTTATAATTACAATATTAAGAAGACAAATATTTCATGCTCTGTGAGAAGTGTTTCATCTATTTAGCATTTTTAAACCACAATAATTTCCACGCAAAAGTTATTTGTAAATGTATCTTTACTTATAAAGAAGACCTATTAAAATTTTAATTCCAAATATTGACAAAAAAAAAGTTTAGAATACTTGAATCTGAAATTGAAAATGGTTAATTCCTTTTTATCAAGAGTATCCATAATATTACATTTGAATAAAAACTTCAAAACGTTATGTTAGGTAAATTTACCATGCGAGATTACTCTGGAGAGGACAGAATGACCGCTTATATGAGAAAGGCTTTGGATTTTAAATTGTGTTTTTGGTGTTCTCTCATTTACTTCTTTAATTTTTCTTTTACCCTGGAGAGTATACCATATATGTTGCTGCCTCTTATATAGGGGGTGGTAATAAACAGCACTGGTGAAATCTTATGTTTATTATCATACACAGGTTCTGTTGGTTTCTGTTTCTGAGTTATTTGTTGTTTTTTCTTTATTTTTTCTCCTCCCCCCTCATTTGCTCATGTCTTGGTTGGCGTTTGGTGGTGTATAACCGTGATTGCGTTACCTTAGCAATAACAATTGGTCGTCTTGGTTACGTTTGTCCTCAAGAGGTGGCCCCCATGCTACAGCAGTTTATAAGACCCTGGTGTGTATTATTCAATCTTTTTTTTTAATTCATTTTTCTTCACTCTCTTTCTTTCTTTCTTTCTTCTCTCTATCTCACTTTTAGATATATTTTCAGTTGGTTACAAAATCTCAATCCTTAATCATTGCCAACCATGTGACTAATCTTGTCCTATCAGGTTTGTGAGTTTTTAGTAGCACCGTCATGTATTCTTTATGTTGTGGCTAACGACTAATTTATGCATGGGATAAGATTGTCACATGCTTGCTGTGTTAAAGCTTGACTATGAAAGAGCATTTTAAAATCCACCAGAATGATAATACAATGCATGCAAATACTGTAAAATTTAAACCGTGCATTACTTAAAATTCAGTCTGAGGCTTGAATTGCTGTAAGGAATATATGTTTATAGATTTGTTATGTATAAAATAGCTTGCTTGCTGCTGTAAAATTTAAATAACTGTTCTGTAAGTGGTATCTGACATAATTCATACTGTGATAGTATTATATGTTCTGCTTCTAATAATGATAGTTTTTATAAATATACAGATACATGTCTCTTTTGTATTTAATGGAATACATGTCACACTTTCTAACTGTATATAGTGCAACAGGAGAACGAGATTCTGGAGATGATGCCTAATGGGAATTTACTAATAAAGACTGTACACAAATGTTTTTCTAAGAGTTCAAAATAGTGTTTCAGCTCATCTTATCAGTGTGACTTATTCCATCAGATACCATGATCTAGCTCTAACTTGGCTGAAGAAAAAAGTAGCAGTGCTAAGTTTTGCTTTCCAACTTGCTAGGTGCACCTCTCTGCGAAACATAAGAGACAATGAGGAAAAGGATTCAGCGTTCCGTGGGATATGTACCATGATCTCGGTCAACCCCAGTGGAGTAGTCCAAGTAAGATACGCTAATAGATCTAAGCTTGTTTTCTTTACTCATGTGAAATGTAGTGACAGCTGTGTATGGAGTGTAAAAAAAGTTCAACTTGATGTGATTCCCTGCAGTGCATGGTGGTGCCTTATTATGAGGTCAAGGAGGCCAAAATGTTTATATTGCTAATGATACATGTCAAGATGCTTAAGTAATTACCACCTAGCAAATGAAAGGAGAAGAGTCTTATTAAATTCAGATTTTGCCTTTTATTTACAAAGAATATGTAAGTAATGAACTTTGGTTAAAATGACTGCATTTTGATACTTGTTGGGTTGTGGTAGGATCTGTATGAAAATCCAAGGCCAAAGTTTACATACTTAAACCTATTTTCCAGATGTAACCTAGGCTTTCAAAACAAGAAACAGGACAAAAACAGTAACCGCCCCTTCATTCTTAAAACTTGGGTAGGGAAGATTCTGTTTGAACTTTGGATATGTTGCTTAGTCAATGTGACAAGGAACATGCATCTCTTAAAAATAAAAGGTACATCTGAAGAATATAGTATGAGTTGCTCTTTAGTCTCCACACCTCCAAAATAAAGTTGTACCAACATAATATTTTCTAAGAGGAAAAAGAAGGTGATTTTCCCTCTTCTCTGTCAGGAATTCTTTGTGAAGCACAAGAACACCTTGTTTTGAAATTTTCAGTTCATTTCACGCATCCTATACTTCTCATTTTCCTCTTCTGATGTCCATTTGTTCTTTCATATTCCATAAGGGGAAGGCATCATCAAGGATACTCTTCATTATCCCATCTCTCTGTCTTTGTAGTTGTTATCCTCAGTACCTACTGAAAAACATGGGCATTAAAAATTTAATTATTAAAGACTTGTGTCTTACTAGTGTACTGGGTGGTAATGCGTGACAGCAGATGGGGGATTAGAGATTTTGGGGTGGCTTTAGTTTTAAATCTGTGTGATAAACATTCTCTGTATCCTGGAAAAATCTTTTGGCTCTGCTTAAAGAAACAAACCAGCTTTTTTCCTCAATTGGAAATGTGTGAGAGTGTGTTACAACTGTATTCTTGAGTTTGTTTGTGGTTATTAAGGTGGCTAATTCTTGAACTTGGTATGTACGGAAAGAATTAACGTTAGACAGCTGTGGTGTGGGAGGGAAGAGTTGGGGTTTCAACTGTGGTTTTATTAAATCAAAAGCCTGATTAAACAAAGCAATTTCTACAATCAGCTGTTCCTATTTCTGAACACTTAGGTGTACAATAGCTTAGTAGTATTGTCTGAATTAACTGGAAAATAAATACAGAAAAACAAAAGCAGTTGTGAATTATGATCGAAGACCCTACGTAGTTCATAGAATGAACATCAAGCATTGTTTTCTGACGTGTAAATTGAGATTTCTAACCTATGTGATTGTTTGATCTTATAGGACTTTATTTTTTTTTGTGATGCTGTTGCATCATGGATTAGCCCAAAAGATGATCTCCGAGACATGTTCTGTAAGGTAAGGTGTCTAATATAACAGTATATCCTAAGGGTAGTTGTTCTGGATCTTTTGGTTTTTTTCTTGTTTTCTATTTCCACTGTTAGCAGTTACTGTTTCTGTGGTCATGGAGGCTTCCTTGCAAGGCCATACATTTTCAGACAAAACAATATAAAAATCCTGATTTTTAATTTTTTTTTAAAAAAAAAAACACTATATTTTTATGTGCATTTAAGTTATTACAGATTTATTTTTACAGTATTGAAAAGTTCACTTGAGATTTTATTATTGAAAATCCTCAAAGAACTTTTTGGAATGTCCAGTCTGCTACGTTTTGCCTGGTTTTGGAAGAACAAAAGATTTTTGTATTACATACAAGACTTTGTAGACAATGAGATTTGTATGGTTCAGCACTTCTTCGCCACATGAACACATGCTGTTACTGTTCAGTATTGTGGCTTCCCTCACAAGATGTAAAGTGAAATCTCTGGTTTTAGGAAGGATGTATGTTAAAAGTTCACAATACTTCTCCTAAAGCAAAAATAGAGCATATTCCTATATACTTACTGGGATCATGTGTCAGTGTTGCCATGTACTCTACAAGTAATGCCAAATGAGAGCATCAGAACAGAAGCTAGAAATCTTGTATCATGTCTTTAAGAGCAAAGACAGAAATCTCACTGTCCTAGTTAGCCTCTTGGATAACTGGTCTCCTCTGAGGGAACATCAGATCCAGGAAATGCACAGCTGAGTATTTTAGTATCAGCAGAAGGAAACAGCAAATACTTATAAACTCAAAAGGAAGTCCAGGATGCATTCCATGATGATTGTCTGAAGCAGTCTCAGTGAGTGTTTGTACACTGGTCCTTCAGCATTGGACACTTGCTTCAGTTAGACTCCCCTTTTTCACATTCTTCCGAAGTTGTGTGGGATCTAATGCATTCAAACTAGACACAGTGGCACCCTTCCTTTTTAAATTTTATTCTGTTGTGCTTTTTGCCGTGCAGGAAAGGAGACAAAGCATTCTCCAAGTGCTGGCATGCACATTTTTCAATTACTTCTTCATGAATACGTTATTGCTGTAGTCTAGTTAGGTGTTTGTCAGGCAATAATTGTGTGTTTCAGAAACATTGCAAAAAACCTGCTTGTTTTGTTTTGTTCTTTAGCGCTAGAGCTGAGAGAAAATGCGACTCCCAAGAGCATGGGTAGAAGAGCTGCCAGTGTTGAAACCTGATATATGCCCAAAGAATTTTATCACTCTTTATAAAGCAAGTTATCTGAAGACTGTAGCTGAAGCTCACTTGCTTTAACTCTACTGGAAGATTATTTTAATAGTGTTCCTTTTGACATACCTGAATGTTCTTAGATTTTCAGTAGTTTCTTGGCAGCTGGCTAATCTGACTCTTTGAGTTAGGAAAGAGAGGTGAGCCTGCTTATAGAAGGTCTCAGGGAGAAAAGCAGTAAGTTAACTGATGATACTGTAATGTCATTATCGCTGTTGAAGAGCGGCTTGCTTGAGAATGCTGTGTTCAGCCTGAACTTGGTGCCATGTGCTTTAGCTTTTCTTTGAGGATATGTTCATGACTGACTATTCCACAATTTAGTACCATTGACTTTAGAAAACAAAACCAAAACTTTGGACTGTCATTGCATAATTTCATATGAGGAGGAGCCGTTTCATATGCTTTTGTTCTTTCTAATATTTGCCTTTCAACCTCTGTTTTTTAGAGCTGCCTTACTAAGAACATCCAATAGCATCATTTAATTTTTGTGGCTTTCAGTTAATTTATTATGTTGGAAGGTCCAGACTGAAACCTTGTTTCCTCTCTCACTGGCTTTTGACTAGCCTCGACTGCGGGTCCCTGTTCTTTCAAAACACACAAATGTTAACAGCTTCCTTTTTAGTAAAGTTGTCTTACAGGTTCCATGGTAAAAAAAAAAAAAAATTCTTATACGATGCTTTTGTATTTGTGCTAGAAATTGACGCGTCTTCATTCTCTTACACTGCAGTTAACAGTGAGATGGCTGTAGTTTTTGTTCAGCTTTCTTCCCACAACATACTATGCATTTAAAAAAGAAATGTGAATACAGTTATCTTAACATATTTAAACTGTGTCAATTGGTAAAAAGTATACTATTCTGAAATGGCCTAACTAGGTTTGAAGTTACCTTGCTCATTAAAAATACATACAGATATGTATATACAGACTGATTTTTGTGGGTAGCTATATTGAGTATGTCACCCTTAAAAGAAAGCATTTCAGTGAAGTAAGACATTACTAGACTTTTGTTTCTTAGTACAATTTAATGCAGTATTGGAGAATTCAAATGGGCAGATGTACAGCAATATATACAGTTCGCACCTCACTGTATGTCTTGCCAGTAAATAATGTATCCTCTGTTTAGTGATTATCTTGACTTTCCCTCTCTCTTTTGTAGATTCTTCATGGATTTAAAAATCAAGTTGGGGATGAGAATTGGAGGCGTTTCTCTGACCAGTTTCCTCTTCCTTTAAAAGAGCGCCTTGCAGCTTACTATGGAGTTTAACCTCATGCACTGTAGCTGCAGTCCCATAATTAGAGGTAAAACAAACTTCCTGCCTGTTTGCATTATATGAAACATAAAATAATTCATCAGACTGAATTTTTCAGATGTGCTTCCTATCAGAAATGAAGAAAAAAGGGATGATAGTGTACCTAAATGATGGTAGCTGTAGTGAAAGCAGTTGACTGGCTTGCTTTATTTTTGCAGAGAAATATAAAGTGAGGGTGTGATGTGCACGGTTAATGCATTAAGATGAGGTTGGAAGTATAGGTCTAACAAAGTTCTTGTTCAAGTTTAATACGCAAAGTGATGAGTGTAATCCTCAAGACATTATACAAAGGATACGTGCTACTTTATGTCTTATGAATTAGTAATGGCAGATGTGGTTCAAGCAGGACTATTCCTCTAGGATAGGAAAGCAAGTTTGCTAACACTTTAGCCATGAGAAGTCCAGCATACTCCTAACCACGTATTAGATGATCTTTGCACTGAATAAAGGACGTTATGCTGATTTGTAACTTTACTGTAACTGTAGAGCTTGATGATTTGGGGAGGTTGATGTGTTTATTATTGCCATGTTCAATTTTGTGCATCAATTCAGAATTGCTACAGTTTTCTGCAGAGGGTGAAAAGAATAACAAAGAACAGTGACAGTACATTCTAAAATAGTTATGTTGTTGTACTACCTTGCTATCTGCAAGGTGCACACTCTATGAAGCAAATTCCCCATGTGTGGAGCAGTGTGATACCATGTACTACTCAAAAAGGAAGGAGGTGAATTGTTTGTTCATGCAGAGGGACCTTGACATGCTTGTGAGGTGGGCTGATCCCAACCTGATGAAGTTGAACCATGACAAGTGCAAGGTCCTACACCTGGGTCAGAGCAATCCCAGGCACAGCTCCAGGTTGGGCAGAGAAGAGATCAGAGCAGCCCTGTGGAGAAGGACTTGGGGGTGTTGGTTAATGGAAAAATGAACATGAGCTGGCAGTGTGCGCTCGAAGCCCAGAAAGCCAACCGTATCCTGGGCTGCATCAAAAGGAGCGTGACCAGCAGGTCGAGGGAGGTGATCCTGCCC